>CAUYLG010074103.1:0-34862 GCA_963573385.1 Cacajao melanocephalus
AAAGATGGTCTTTTCTAATGAGAACACATGGACACAGGGAGGGGAACATCACACACCAGGGTCTGTCTGGGACTTGGGGACGAGAGGAAGAAGAGCATTAAGACAAATACCTAATGCATGTGAGGCTTCAAACCTAGATGACGGGTTGATAGGTGCAGCAAACCACCATGGCACATGTATACCTATGTAACAAACCTGCACATTCTGCACATGTATCCCAGAACTGAAAGTAAAAAACAAACCAAAAAAAAAAAAAACAGCAACAAAACAGTTTGTCTATTCTGTGACTACTACTTACCTTGGAAAAGGGATGTGACAACATGAAACAAAAGAAAATGCCTTTCTGAAATGTATTTTATGCCTCTGCTCCTCTGTTGCATTTTCACACATTTGCTTCCTTCTTACGGGCTTAGGACTTTTATAATTCATCATTGATCTTTCAGTATCTTAGAGAGAGAATTAAATTAGCTATGTTTAATTGGAAGTTTATGATATTGATTTCTAGTTTCAAAGGAAGGCCTAATTACATTTCTTCAACTTTTCTCTTATAATTATCTTTATTTTTTATGATGATTTTTTTAAAATTCAACAGATACCCAAAGTAGAACCTGACATTAAATAGTAGTTTCTTGTTTGCTAAAGAATAACTTTATTACAGCTTCACCTTCCTACCACCTGCCCCTGTAACAGACAGTTTTAGACCAAGAGACTCCGACAAGTTGGAGGGAAGAGGAAAGTGAGGGAAATGAGTATGTGGTAGTTCACTCTTGGCTGATTTGATTAGCAGCAGACAGTGACACAAGAGGTCAAAAGAACCGTGGCTTATGGCAAATATTTGTGAAAAGTAGGGCACTCAGGTATAAACACTGCCCTGGAGCTTGAGTTTGTTCTGCTGTGACTTGCTGTTAGCTTGTTTCCACTAAATTAAGAGTATCTGTGAGGGAGATTTAATAGTTGTAGATGTTGTGATAATTAATTTTGTGTCAACTTGACTGGGCCACAGGATGCCCAGAAAGTAGTTTCTGAGTGTGTTTGTGGAGTTGTTTTTGGAAAAGATTAGATTTGAATAGGTAGACCAAGTAAAGAAATGTTACCTTCATCCATACTAGTGGAAATCATCAATCCACTCAGGACCTATCCACTCACAAAAGGCTATCCTGGTTAAAACAAAAAGGACAAATTCACTCTTTGTGTTTGAGCCAAGACATCATTTTCTTCTGTCCTCAGACATCAGCACTCTGGCTTTTGGGCCTAGGGACTCAGGTCCAGACTTCCACCATTGGCTACCCTGATTCTCTGGTGTTTAGGGCTTGTCCTGAGTTACACCACTGGCTTTTCTGAGTTCTCCAACTTGCAAATGATGGTTTGTGGAACTCCTTGGCCTTCACAATCACCTCAGCCAATCAACTCCTATACTAAATTATCTACTTAAATATACATATCTGTGTATGTGTGTGTATACATGTATTTTGTGTGTGTATATAATACACACATGCAACAAGAGGGCAAGTCCCACAGAGGGTACATTTAAAGTATTGTATTATGGTAGTAATAAATGATGAGTTTAAAGAAAGAACCATGAAGACCTAATGAGATCACAGGTCTCATTCTTTTTTTTTTTTTTTTTTTTTTTCCTTAACACAGGGAGCATCCTATTTATTATGCTCAGATATCCCAGGAATAGAATGCTTAGGATGGTTTGACAAGGGAAGTGTTACCTTAAAAAGAAAGATGCAAAGGTCAAGAGAAACTTACTGTAATAGTGCATTATGCTACACAAATGGGTGGGAGGTCCCCCTCCACTTGAAAGGAAAGGAGAAGAGGGAAAGATTAATGAGTCAAAGCTAATTAAAGGAGTAATTGCTTCTGGGGATGTGCCTTAGGTAGGGAGGTAACTATTCTGGAAGTTAAAAATATCATAGCTTGATCAAATAAAATTGCACAAATGAAAAGTAAGTAGAACAGTAACATGCCAAACATATTAAAATGTACTATGTTTATTAGAAAAATAAATTGTATTCTGCAGTTCAATAAAAACCTAGTTAAGGTTGATTTTGTCTGGGCTTCACTGTTGTTGCAACTGTTGTTATTACTAATTATTCTCTGTGGTCCAGAAATCTCTTTACGGCTTGGGGAATCTGAGGTCCTAAATTTCCTAGAGAGTAGTAATTGGATATGAGGTTTTAAAAAATTTTGAAAATGTCCAAAATGCTAATGGAAATTCTACATTTATTCAAGATCAGTTTGTACGGACTAATTAACTCATTGGATTTCTTTGTTTTGGAATGGAATTACAGCTATGCACTGTAGGAAAACAGTCTACTTTAGATATTTGCGTTATAGGGCTTCTATTAATAAAGAGTAGAAACTAATTAAATATTCCCTAAACAATGAAGTTTGGCAGTCAAGATTTTTCTAATCATGGAATACATTCATGAGTGGGAATAACAAAGGGAATATTTGCTAATGACAATATTTCTAAAATTTTTTAAAGCTTGTTTAAATTTTTTGTAACTCAAATATTTACAGCTACTAGCAGAAACTTTGATTTATTTCATGCTATAAAGACTTTGCCTTGTACTGTTTACAAGAGTAGAATTTCAATAAAAGATAATTAAATAGTGAATAATTTTGATTAAGCAAATTTTATCAAGGTAATTATTTTGTTAATGTATAAATGAACTTTTATTTCTAAGTTATTTGGACTGCTTTGCTTGACTCAAATAATTTTACTGCCTATAGGCTGTGCCTTACAGTTCTGTAAATAAGTTAATGAGCTCAGAAGACAGATTAACAAACTTGGTTACCAAGCACAGTGATATATTGTCAATTCCTAACAAATTATACAGAATTTTCCAATAATTTTCTTTTGTTTTACGTATTATTTTAGAGACAGCGTATCATTCTGTCACCCAGGCTGGAGTGCAGTGATGCAATCATAACTCACTGCATTCTAGAACTCCTGAGTTCAAGTGATTGTCTCACCACAGCCTCCTAAAGCACTGAGATTGCAGGTCTGAGCCACCATACTCAACCCAATTTTGTTTTGGATATAACCTGAATAAAGTTCTTTGTAGTCGTTCTTCCAGTCCTTCCAGAGACTGAACATATACTCATCATAAAACCCTGTCCTTAGCAAAGACCTTAAATTAAGGCTTTGCATCTGTCAATGTCTTTAAAAAAAAAAAAAAAGGTTAGAAAAAGCTGTATAAGGTACTAAGCACTAAGGAAAACAGAACAAAACAACAACAATTATGTCACAAACAATTTTATAAAAATCATTTTAAAGTTTTTTCAGGATGCATCATCTCCTTGTTTGTTTCTTTGCAGTTGGTAGAAACACTTTTATTCTGATCTTGACATTCACCCGCTCCACATTTGAGGTATTTACCTGCCATGTTACTTAATCTGGCCTGTGGCTCGTAATTAGAAGGTTCATTAACAGATGATTAATTTGATAAACATCAGTTCATCCTCTGTTACTTCATTAGGTTCACCTGCCAGGCCACTGAAATTTGTTTTGCGTTATCTTGATATTTACCTGTAAAGCTTCTAGTCTACAGTTTCCAAAAGAGCTTTGTTAGTCTTCCCTGCACTTTATTCTCCTATGTGTTTGTTCTCTTTCTCAGCTGAGAGAGCTGATGGAGTTTTCTTTGCACTTTTTTTTTTCCTTTGCAACAAAACATCACCAACGTCACACTGAGATCTTTCTTTTTAATTTGCAGTAGCTCTACCAAAGGGGAAGTGTTTTTCCCACATCATTTCTTTTCTGGAAATGACAAGTTTCATTTTGTTTTACCATAATCTTTTGGTGTGAGTTTCTTCAGTGGGCTTGTGTCAAGGAGGATAAATAATTCAGAGAGCATGAATAACTTTAAAAATTACAGCTCAGTAATAGACTCAAAATATGGTCTTTCAAAGCAAGTGCTAAATTGATAAAAATTCAACTTTCCCATCATCAAAACAAAGAATACTCAATAATCCCTAATGAAAACGAATCTGGGCCAGCAAGTGAGAAGTTAATAAAAATTCTGCCTACTTTTAAAAATCTTTTTGCAAAAATCTCTGCTATTGAACTCTTCTATTGAGGGGAAATGTTAATGTAGATTTCTTTATGGTTCTGCTTTCCAACCCTGTAGTTATGAGAATTTTCTTTTTTATTTGATTTTTTATGGAGCATGACAAATTTGCTATGACGACCACAGAAAATAAACGTAAATAGGAGATTCTAATCTTAGTTACTAGAATTACCAACAAGGAAATTGGGGAAGGAAGATGAAATTTCATAGCTTTTTAAACAAAAATATTAAAAAAGAACAGGATAAGGTCCTTTCTAGATGTTGGATAAATCTTGGATTTCCAAATCTAGCAAAGGATAAATCTACAGATGGAACAATGAAGGATACTTGAAACAATATAAAACCATGTGTGTTATAACAGGGTTACAAGGAAGATGAGTAAAAAGAGATAAAGAAAGATTAGCAAAAGAGTAGAGTTACAGGAGAAGGAAAGAACTATGTTTAATCTACCATAAATAGGAAATCTAGGCCTTTTCATGTTCATTCACTATGAAACAACTCTAGATCAGAGCCTAAGATATTATCTTTGAAATAAATGAGACTTACACATTCCCATGTTTTACTAGAAAAAAATCAGTTTCAGTTTATTTTATGGACTTAAAAAACATAGATTTGGTGGTGCTTTGCAAGTTTTAGCAATTGCTTAATAAGTTCCCTAGCCTGTTTCAAATTCAATATACAGCATTTCTGGAGAGTATTAAGTATGATAATTATGCTGCCCATATATTCTCCTTTAATGTTTGCAACAACCAAAGGAAAATTAATGCAAGAGAAGAAATGTAGATAATAATACTTTTCTTCATAAGACACCCTCTCTAAGATATTCTGCCCACTAGCTATAAATTACTGTACCCGTTTAAATTGTTATAAAAATAAAAACTAGTAGGTAGCAAATAGAGGTTGTGCCACACAGACTATAATGCAGAAATAAATAGCTTCCCACAATGGGGGGAGTCTCATTTAAAAAAAATAATTGCAAACTATTTTTTCTCTTTATTTGATAACAGCAATGTTGTCATGACCTTCATCCATACTGGAAGTTTGGTAATATTTTCATTTATATCTTCTCTCTAAAGGGATAAATGATTCTAACCTTGAAATCTCAATTTCTATGTGAAAAATAACTTTATGAATACAAAAGAACATTTCCTGACAAAAATAGCAATATATAACTTGAACTCAGAATACAAGAGCCCTGGGCACATATAGTTAACTGTCAATTCATGTAAGTAGTTTAAATATACCATTGCGGAAATTAAAGCATACTAATATCCCTTCAAAGAACCTGTGTAGAGTGAATGGTCAGTTGTATTCTGCAATAATGCTATGATTATACATATTTCTTATTATATCCTAGCTAACTGAAACAACTTGGAATTTCTACAACTGTTAACTATGTTAACTACCAATTGCAGACATTTGTTAATTCAAGTATAACCGTTGCCACAATTATCATTAATTTAAGTATATTGGTGATATAATAGCATCAATTTTAACTAAAAATAATTTTAAAACAGCAAATTTATCTACTTCAACATTTATCACACCAATATTCATTGAAAAACTCTTATTTGCCAGTCACTGTCCTAAGCCTAGAAAATGTAAAAGTAAATTATACCTAGTATCCTTTGCTCTTAAAAACCCATATTCAATGCATAGACACTGTTGGTGGGAATGTAAATTAGTTCAGCTACTGTGGAAAGCAATTTGGAGAATTCACACAGAACTCAAAATGGAATTACCTATTCATAATGGCAAAGACATGGAGTCAGCATAGGTGTCCATCAGTAATGGATTGAATAAAGAAAATATGGTATATGTACCACATTGTAATATTATTCAGTCACAAAAAATGGTAAAAATCGTGTATGTTGCAACTACAGGCATGCAGCTGGAGGCCATTATCCTCAGCAAATTATCACAGGAACAGAAACCAGATACCATGTTCTCACTTATAAGTTGGAGCTAAACATTGAGTATTTATGGACATAAAGATGGCAACAGTAGAAACAGAGGACTACTAGATGCTGGTGGGAGAAAGGCACAAGGGTTGCAAAACTGAGTAGTATGTTCAGTAGTTGGATGACGGAATCAATCAAACCATTAACCTGAGCATCACACAATATACCCAGGTAACAAACCTGGATATATTGCATATCCCTTGAATCCAAAATAAAAGTTGAAATTATTTTTTAAAAAGTAAAAAATCCCCTCACATTCATGTAAGGATATCAAACATGCAAAAATAAATTATAATTCAATATAGTAAATCTTCCATGAAAGCATATTGTTAGGACTATACTATAGTGTGTGTGTGTGTATGTGGGTGTGTGTGTGTGTGTAGTGACATCACATGAATACATTTTCTTAATTTGAATTGCCCCCAAAGCAGACTGAGCAGGAATTTGGGTTCAAGTAACTTATAAAAGAAGTGAGCACAGGAAATCCTCTGAAGGATTGACTTGGTACAGGAACTATCTTTAGTGAATTCCAGGATAGAAGTGAAGCAGTGCTTCTCAAACCTTAAGCTGACTCAGAATTACTTGGTGGGTTTGCTATAGCAAGATAGCCAGGCTCCACACCCAGAGTTTCAGATTCGCAAGGTTCACTATGGAGTTGCCATTTTTGTAAATTCCTACCTGATGCTGATGTTGCTGGTCTAAAGACCACATTCTGAGAACCAGTGACCTAGTAAATATGAGCAGAGCACAATAACATAAGCCACATGCATATATATTTAAATATTTTTGAAGCCTTTGTTCTTTCCCAACATTACAGTTTTCTCATGCTGTCAACCACTGTTTTATCAACAGTTGACTTATATGAATTTTAGCTAGTTATAAACCTGAACAACCTTGCCCTATCATTAACTATTTGTAAACTAGGTGACTAAATATAAGTGTTTAATTGCAAAATCTTGAATGGTACAATGCATTTTTGTATTTTATTTTATTTTTCTGGGATACCTATAGCTACAGCTAAATATCTGTCTCTTATTTTAAAGAAATTGAGTACAAAGGTTACATTTTTTTGCACTAAAATTTTCTGTTGGATAATTCATGTGAAATAGCTTTCAGCTGCTTATCTAGATCAGAGTGTGTGAGAAGTGAAAGTGTGTGTGCCTGAGTATTAATGATATGTGCATGTATCACAGGAATAACTATTTTGTTTCTAAATATTTGATAAAATTCTTCCAAGCATGAAATCAGAATTTCCTGTGCACAGAGCAGGATATTTCTATGGGATTCATAGAGCTGGAATAACAACATAAGCCAAGTAAAACAGTTTGATTAAAAAAACAAAAAACAAAAAACTATATCTATACCTTACTGCTTTTGAATAAAAAACATTTTGTGTATAAATCTTTTCACTATGGTTCTTGCCTGTATGTACACTACAGGTAAGAAAGCCATTTTCTAGAGGGACATATTTAAAACAAAATTAATGTTTGCACTTATGTGGGAAGCATAATAACAAAGAAATGTATTTAACTGCAGGATGCTATGTGTTTCCACTAATACACATGCAATTTTATATTCTGAGTGCACATTTAAATCCATATTAAAAGGGAACTTTATTTTCCAAGGACATTGAGTGAAATAATGTAAAGTAACTGAAAAGAGATGAAACTATTGCTGGATATACACAGGGCCTTTGCAGTCATCAGACTCAGGAAACCTAAGTAGATGATATCAGCTGCATAATATGTTCATTCTAATATATTAGTTTAGAAGTTAAGGGCCTAAGATCATTTGTATCCCTTTTCACTGAATATTTTGTTATCTCATTAAAATTTATTTGAGAACCCTATATAGAAAATAAAACATTTGAACAAGAATGCCCTAACTCTAAACAGCAATGTTTGTTATTACTTAAAGACCTAAAGCAGCTAAAGAGTAAAATAAGTCATTTTTCTTATGATTAGAAGGATTAAATTTAAGTGCCTAGCCTAACATTATAATTAAATACTTATTTAGGGGCAATATATATATATGAAATAAAACCTGTATTTTTATTTTTTAAGTTCTGGGATACATGTGCTGAACGTGCAGGTTTGTTACTTAGGTATACAGGTGCCATGTTGGTTTTCTGCATCTATTAACCTGTCATCTAGGTTTTAAGCTTCCCATGCATTAGGTATTTGTCCTAATGCTCTCCCTCCCCTTTTCCTTCAACACCCAACAGGCCCCTGTATGTGATGTTCCCCTCCCTGAATCCATGTGTTCTCATTGTTCAGCTCCCACTTATAAGTGAGAACATGCGGTGTTTGAAAACCTGTATTTTTCTTATTTATTTATTTATTTATTTATTTATGTTTTCCTGAAGCTCCAGTTATTTTAGTGCTCTTCTTTTCAACCATTTGCCATTTTCCAGTTCAACCCCATGCTTCAAACCTGGTGTTCCTTAAGAGACACCTTTGTGATTCTCCATGCCTTCTCTGGTTTTAATGGATTCAACTTAACCCAGATTTTTTAAAAACCTGGTACATAGATAACTTCATTGATCCTTCATTTAATGTTGAAAACTGGTAGCCAAAGAAAAGGGAAAATGTGGCAGAACTTATGAGTTAGCACATAGATTCATTCAACAATTACCAAACCCCTGCCCCGCCACGATTGCTGTAGAGCTCTTCAGATGTGTTACCTTATTTAATCCAGATAGCACCACTCAAAGGTTGTTGTTATCTCCACATAGTATATTCATTAATGTGTTCATGGCTTTTCAAACTGCCCCCTCTTTCTGGAACACTCTCTTTTCACACACTTCTCTCCCACTGTCAGCCCTTTAGGCCTGACAAAAGGCAGCTCTAATTACAATGCCTATTGCAAACTTCCCCTTTAAAATAAAACATTCTTAACTTTTCTGCTCCCAATACAAAGTATTCCCTACTCTCTGCTCAGTGAACATTGTTTAGGTTCAATTCTGTATTATTGTACTTATTCTGAATACAGTTCAAAATGTACATTCCAAATTTATAAACAACTGGGAAAATGCTAAAAATTGTATCTATTTCTTATTAACTAACAAGGTATGGAAGTTTGCATGGACTGTCCTCTCCCTTGTAATTCAGTTCTGCCCAGTTCATGCAGTATTTATTGAGTACTTAACTGTTGTGCCAAGAATTGAGATAAACTTCAAAATTTCAAATATAGGTAAATATTGAGAATTTAGGTTAGGTGTAACAGAAACGTTTGCAGCCTATATTAATACAACAAAAATATAGTGGATTTTTCCTGGGAAAGAAGTGTTACATCTCCTAACTCAAGAAAAGACGATAAAGATTGAAAGAGGAAGGGCCTTTATTAGTTCTAGGTATGGGGTATGATATGGTTTGGCTCTATGTGCCCACCCAAACCTCATCTAAAATTGCAATCTGCACCTGTTGAGGGAGGGACTTGGTGAGAAGTGACTGGATCATAGGAGAAGTTTTCCCCATGCTGTTCTCATCATAGTAAGCGAGTTCTCAGGAGATCTGGTTGTTTGGTAAGTGTCTGGTGCTTTCCCCTTCTCTCTGTCTCTTTCCTGCTGCCATGTAGGATGTTCCTTACTTCCCCTTTGCCTTCTGCCATGATTGTAAGTTTCCTGAGGCCTTTGAGCCATGCAGAACTGTGAGTCAGTTAAACCTCTCTTGTTTATAAATTACCCAGTCTCAGGTAGTACCTTTATAGCAGTGTGAGAAGGGACTAAGGGAGGCATAGGGAGACAAAAGGGGTTACTCCTAGTAGAATGTGTGACTGAGCTGAGGCAACCTTGTGAACTCACAAAGTGTGTGTCTGTGTGTGTGTACCTGTGCATGTATGCAAGTGCACATGTATGTACATATGTGTGTGCATGTGCATATGTGTGTGTGTCTATAAAAAGAGTTATGTCCTAATGTTTCATGGAGATTCTATAGCTGAAGATAAATATTGCCCAATGATACACAATTGCTTTGTCAGTGAAAAAACAGTAGTCCTCGGCCACCAAAATGCTCTTATCCAGTGGACACAGCAGACAGCCAGCATGCCAGGTTTCAGGAGCAATGGTCATCTGAGGCAAGTTCAGTCCTGTGAGCAGTGGGCAGAAACAAAGGCACTGAGTAAACAGACCACCTGTGTACCAGACAGTAGGGTTAAATGTCTTTTAAGACAATTGCATGGTATAGTTTTTCCTTGTTCCATTTATATTGTTATTTTCTCACGATAAGAGCAATGAAGTCTAACCATTGAATAAGTACCTTGCAGCTTAGGTGGTAGGAAGTCTTACAATAACTAAAATCAGGTTAAGAGTCATTTACTTTGAAAAGGGAAGATAGTTCAAATTAACTGGTTTTAACTGGGAAAAGGTCACCTCTCAATTCTGTCCAGAGGATTTCTATCATTGCAGTACCATGTATTTCCATTTTTCTACAATGAAGGGGAATAAAACATTGTAAAAATAAAGAAAATGATATGAAATTATACTAAAATAGCAGGAGAAAAGAGAAGCAGTAGAGGACAACAGGTGCATGGACCAGGGCTAGATAAGGTAATATTACTACTATTTGTTTTTAAAATTTTGAAGAAAGAGGTACATGCGAAGCTGCACAAATGAAGCAAATGATAATTGCAGAAAGAATAAAAACATTAAATGAGGACCACATATCTCCTTTCTGTGCTTGAGAAACACAAAAATTTAATTTGTTTTTCAAATGTATGTTTTAATGTTGGACAGTTTTTCTTCAATGCCAGCAATGCTTTCAACCTCAACATTATGGGTTATGGTTTCAATAAAATTGTATTTTTATTTTCTTTCCCCAAATGTTCCATATTGAATATAGGACTTTACATACCTATCTTGCCAATGTGAACAAAAATTTCACAGTAGAATCCGGAGACTTCCCAAAGAGGCCTCTATGAAGAGAATGGGACAACTGGCAATGTTTTTATTTACTGGAAAATTGAATTAACCATTGGCATCTAAGAACTCATAGAATTGATTTTGCCACAAGCTTACAAGCATTGGTAGAATCCTTGGTAATTCAAATCAGAAAACTAAATGTAAGTATGGCATTATTGAGAGAATGTTCAGTGGTCACGATATTTATGGTTGCTTTGAAAAAACTGTAAGAGTGTATTTATCATGTAAACCTAAAATGGATGGATAGAAAGAAAGATAATAAAAAGTACATCTTGTTCTATCTGCTTCTAAGGCTACCTTATGAACCTACAATTTAAATAGTTGAATATGCAATAAAAACTTAATATATATTTAAGTTTCATGATACCTGGGGTTTATTCTTATTCTTCCTATTATTTTTTGAGACAGAGTCTAACTCTGTTGTCCAGGCTGGGCTGCAATGGTGCAATCTCGGCTCACTGCAACCTCTGCCTCCTGGGTTCAAGCTATTCTTCTGCCTCAGCCTCCTGAGAAGCTGGGTCTACAAGTGCCCACTACAATGCCCAGCATTTTTTTTGTTTTTGTATTTTTAGTAGAAATAGGTTTTCACCATGTTGTCCAGGTTAGTCTTGAACTCCTGTCTTGGTCTCACAAAGGGATTACAGGCACGAACCACTGCTCCTGGCTGGCTTATTATTTTTTTAAACAATAATTCATGCTCAGTTTGATTTCTAGAAATATCTATACATGCTTGTTTCTTTAACTTTTTTTTAATTCTTAAGGTCAGGAACATTATTTTATATACCTTTGTCTCCCTAGTGCATATCACCCTGCCTGGCATTGCAATCATGGAAATATGATTGGTTTATATGTGAATGAATAAACACTAGTTCACTATATTTTTTAAAGAAGTGTATAGCAGCACCTAGGGAGATTTTCAACTGGTCCTTGTGCAGACTGCCACCTCTTGGTCTTAGAGATTCAAAATAGTTGTGGGTGGCCATGAAAGAAACACTTTTTTATTTGGTATGTTGAAAGATTTTGGAAGTTAACTTGTCCAACAATACTAGCTCAGATATTACATGACTGATGCAGGAAATTATAACTCTGTGATGCAACAAAGATAATTCTCTAAATTGCCTTTGGTAACTCACAAGTGGTACCTGAACAATGAGTTGTCAGGGACCTGAAGGCTCACTCCCATCAGACTGCAGGAGCCATAACTAAACTGAGCTTCTCATAAGACCACTGATTTGTAGGCCCAGAGGTCTTGTATTTGGAAGGATGGCTTTACTATTAATAGACAGTTCTTGCAGAAACCAGCATCTAAACACAAACCGCCAATGTCCAAGTAGAGGGATTTTTATTTTCACTGACAAAGTTGTCTTCATACTTGTTCCAATAAGAGAGAAATATAGAAGTACATTTTCTTCCATCTCTAGACTTTTACCCACAGCATAGTGTACTCTGGCCATAGAATTTCTCTCCAGTTATACAGGAGTATATAGGAACTCTCTGCCTTTTCTTTTTGTCAATGCTGGCTTTATAAAGTTCCTCCAATAAATCCAGTTCCCTGTGCCACATTTTGTGACATTGTATAATATGCACCAATATTCTGTCTTCTTGCAATATAGGTGGTGACCTCAAACACCCCACCTTGCGTGACAAAGTTATTCCTTAGATACAAGCATTGCCGTTGTACTTTCCATTGGACAGGACAGATGGAGGGGATAGGTAGAGAATTACCTTTGAAAATACAAATCCTTCTAGGAGAAGTTGCCACTTTACTCCAAGTGAGACTTTCAAGAAATTATTTTACTCCAGGAAAAGGCAATTCAGTTCACCTGAAGACATTCAGAAAGTAATATCTAATCATTGTTATCTAATATGATCTTTACAATAGTACTGCATGGTAGCTAGCTCCAACTCAGAGACGATAAATAAATTGATCAGTGCCATAATATTAAGATTTTAACTTGAATCTATCTGGCTCTGACTTTGATTTTACTACTTCTTGTTAATGGATAGCACTTAAACAGATAGACATTATACAAATTATAATAAATGGTTCCTGAAGAATCAGTTATTTTCCTCATGAGAGCATAATTTGTCTCTTATCTTTATTAAATGTTTATTAATATGTGTTAAAATTTATACATGTAAAATTATGCATAAATCGTCAGGTGGATTTAAATTATTTTTTTTAAGATTTTGGCTAGAGAGATAAAATGGGATAGCAGATAGAATGTACTCTTCGAAGTCAGAAAGATGTCTTCAAGTTATTTCTGAAACCTTTATGAGTTTGGAGAACCTTGAGCAGTACAAGTTTTTAAACATTCTGATGCACATTTTTCTGATAATGTCACCATATTCATAAACCCTATATTAGTTACCCCTGGATAGACCACCATGAATCTAATTTGAATTTTCACACACATCCTCTGGGAATATTTTTAAAATACAGATTATGATTCAGGAGCTCTTGGGAGGAGCTTGAGATTCTCCGTTTCTAACACACTTCCAGTTGATGCTGATGTTGGTGATTTTTTAAATACATTTTGTAACCAATGGTAGAGTTTGTTATCCTCAGCATTATTGACATTTTGGGCCAGATAATTCTTTGTCAGTGGTTGTTTTGTGCATTATAAGATAGCGAGTAGCTTCCCTGGAACAGTTTTTGACACATAATAGGCATTATATGAATATTTTTTTCTTGAATTTCACTCCGTATTTTACTATGACTTGGCAGTGGCCGAATAATTTAAACTGATAGTCACCTTTCACCTTCCAGATGAAAATATTCTCTAGAATGGGAGTCAGCAAAATAATACCCAGAGCTCAAATCTAGTCTACCACCTATTTTTTAAATAAAGTTTTTCTTAAAGCACATTCACAGCCATTAATTTACCGATTTCCTGCAGCTCTTTTTGCACTACAACAGCAGAGTGGAGTAGCTCGAGCCCACAAAATCTAAAATATTTACTACCTGGCCTCTAATAGAAAAAGTTTGTCAAGCCCTCTTCCTGAAACCAAAATCCTGGATTTTTAACTCTTCCAAGTTAGAAAAACAGTTGTAAAGCAGTTTTCTGGGTATAATTTAATATACTAAACCATTTCGTTTAGGTTAGTCCCCCAAGCAGTGGCCAGATCCTTTCTGTTTTCTGGCCTCCACAAATCAGGCATTATGCAACCTCTTTAGAAGCAGTAGAAACAAGGAGAAACCCCAGAGGCCAGAATAAGTTTCCTTTTTAAAAATCTTTTTTCCAGGCACAGAGAATTTACATGCCTAATTATAACTGACAAAAGTCAATCATGGGAGAAAAAAATGTATCCCCCATGGCCATCAACCGCACTTAATTTAGTGTGTTTCTGTTGATGCTTGGTGATTTGCATGTACGCTAGGTCTCATAAGTCTTACAGGAGCCAGATTGTCTTTAAAAGCAAACTCAGAGCATTTTTTTTAGTGGAAGGCATGTAGGTCTGGAGTTTTCTGAGTGGAGATGAAGAATGTTTTGTTTATGAAGTAAGGTTTTTTTTTTTTTAATCTGAAATTATATTGGTAAGTTGCGCTTTGTTGCCACTTGAAGAGCAAATATGAAATGGGTAGCTTTAAGTGCAATTTTATTTATGTGGGACCTCTGTAGATCTAATCAGTGCAGGTGATCTTTATTATCTTTATTGTAACTGCTTCATACACTTACCTTCTTCTTCTTTTTTTTTTTTCCCTTGAGATGGAGTCTCACTCTGTCACCCTGACTGGAGTGCAGTAGCAGAATCTTGGGTCACTGCAACCTCTGCTTCCCAGGTTCAAGTGATTCTCGTGTCTCAAACTCCAGAGTAGCTGGGATTAGAGGCATGCACCACCACATCTGGCTAATTTTTGCATTTTTAGAGAGATGAGGTTTCACCATGTTGTCCAGGGTGGTCTTGAACTCATGACCTCAAGTAATCCACCCACCTCAGCTTCCCAAAGTGCTAGGATTAGAGGTGTGAGCCACTCCACCCAGCCAGACTGCTTTATACACTCTCATGCATATTCTGAAGCAATATCTGTATTAGGATAAACTAACTCAGGGTTTGTAAATCTCGGCATTGTTGACATTTTGGACCAGATAATTATATGTTTTGGAGTCTGAACTGTTCATTTTAAGATGCTTGGCAACATCCCCCAGCTCTATGCATTATATATCAGTAGGAACCCCCTTCCCAATTGTGATGATCAAAACTGTCTCTAGACATTGCCAAATATCCTCTGAGAATAAAACCATCCTTACTTGAGAACCACTGGGATATATTATGCCACAAAAAGAAATAATTTCACAATCTCAGTGGTTTAACACCACAAACAATTATTTCTGGTTTACATAAATTACATTGGGCAGCTTTACCAGGGAAATTGTCTTCTATGTGGTAGCTCAGTATTCTGAGCTACTTTGATTTTATGGCACTTTCAAATAGTCCCATACTTCCTATTTCTTCATAGAAAGTAAAAGGAGAGTGTTGAATCAAATAAAGCTCTTAAATATTTATGCCTATGAGTGACATAGTTCACTTCTATTCACGTTTCATTGATTGGAGCAATTCATATGGCTATGCGTACCTGGCAGGAAGTAAGATTTCCCTCCAGGAAGATGAACAGATAACATTGTTGAGAAGGGTTATGTGCGGTACAGGCATTATCTGTTCATCATTCACATCTCCAGTGAACTTTTACTGCTACTGAGAGCTACATCATTGTCAAAGGTGGAGAGCTAGGATAGTATCATGGTTAAAAGCACAGGTTCTGGAATCAAAGTACATGGGGCTGACCTCTAGATGCACAGCTGTGATGTTAGATGAATGAGGTAACCTCATTGTGCACAATTTTCCTCATCTATAAAGCATCTAATAAAATTGCCTACCTCATAGGAATGTTGCAAGAACTAACTGTGTTAACATTTGTAAAGCCCTAAGAAAAATGCTTGGTATAAGCACATTATACGTATGTTTAAAGTAAATAAAAAGAAATAATAGATATAAAGAGAATAATTGTATATATTTCATATAAAAAGCATGAATAAGCTGGAATAAGAACTCAAATGGTACATATTCAGAGGACGCTCTTGGTACTCAAATATGATACTAACATCTCTGTACATTAGAAATATATTGTATAAATTAAAGATATCTATAAATGTATGCTTTCCAATGTAACTTGCAATTGCTTACCTAGTTCAAGAAAATAAATCAATAAATGTTACAAAAAGTTTGAAAGTATATTTTAAAAGTTCAACCTAGGCAAAATGAGATAGCAGTATACTCAGCAAAATACTTGTTTGCTGTCTATTTATCAAAGCCCAGTTAAAACTGTTTAATGTTAACTATAGATGAAAATGTATCTTCTATTCTTTATTATTTTCAGTGGAAAGCACATACGTAGAAATTTGTTTATTGTTAGAACCTTATTGGAATATTTCCCTTACAAAAGTATTCAATGCCATATAAAATATTCACCCATTTAAAATATCATGAAAGTACTAAGTACCTAACTGTTCAATCTTTAGTGGCATTTGTTCAGCATTTTCTTTCATGTAAATTCATTAATGTTATTTGACCATTCAAAGAGAGGGCCATCCCTCACTCACACTATTTTACCACTTGGGACTGGGCACCACTGGGGACTAGGCTACAGATCCAGTACCACTGCTATAAAATAACAGCTGTATAAGACTTTTCTTCTGTGGTGGTTTTATATCCTTTAGAAGACATTTAATTAACTATTTCCACTCTGAGTGTATATATAAAAAAAGAAAACATTCTTCCATATGGACAGTAAATGTAATTTGATTTACTAAATCTCACAGACTCAACTACTTTGTAACACTTAAACCATCAACATACTTGGACATTGGCTTTCATTTTATTCATTATGTTGTCTTTATGTTTCCATTTCAACATAATTCTGGTCAAGTCCTGCTGATCTTCTTGATTTCTTCTTGTCCCTTATATCTTTGATTCTTATAGTCATAGAAACCTTCAGGTAAACAAATTTCCTGTTGCCACCCAACTTCCAAAAATCTTTCCTGAGCTGACAAGAGACACTCAGGAAGAGTAAATATTAAATATTTCCTCTCATTATATCATGTTTTTCACACTGTGTATCAAGGAATACCTGTGTTAGAATAATGTGCTAAATTTGTTAATAGTGTATATTCTCAGATTCAGCACAGACATGATAAAACAAAATATCTGGGATGAAGCCAGAAATCTGTATTATTAGCAAACTCTGCAGCTGATTTCTGCATATACCACATCACTATAGCCAAATAGGATTATGATATTTCTACATTTAAAATTCATTTGTAGAATAAGAAATATGAGCAAAATGAATTGAAGTATTTGGCCTTATGCATAGAAAAGCATTATTATATTTCCTTTCAAAATTGCATATATATGTCTTTGATAAGGACTAGTCAAAGTTTGGGTCATGATTTGACCTATTCATTTTTCTTTTTACCAGGATTGAAAATATGATCAGTAGAAAAACATCAGATGGATATGCTTAGAGAAAGGAATAGCAGTAATGCTTCTGTGATTGTGTACATAGAATTTTTAGTATATTTCCCACTTCCCTGTGGCTTTACCTTCACAAAAATTTCAGAAACATTTCTAAATAATAGATTATAAGCTCTTGTAGAGCAGAGGCAGTGCTTCCTTCCATCTATAAAATATCCTGGTGTGAGGAGATGTCCTGCCTTCTCATTAAACATTAATGATGATAAGCAAACTCTTCTAAACAGCCCTACTCCAGAGCATTGTTACCAGAATTTCCTCTTAAAACTATCATCTATATTCCATTTATATATTAGTATAATTGGCAAAGACAAAAAGATTGTTAATCTCAATTGTTTATTTGGTATTGTGATGGAGACTCATATCTCTTTTAATAGTTAAGGTCCCTGGTTTTGGCATAAATACTTTACATAGAAATAATCAGGCTGCGTGCGGTGGCTTATGCCTGAAATCCCAGCAATTTGGAAGGTGCAGGTTGCTTGAGCTCAGGAGTTTGAGACCAGCCTGGGAAACATGGTGAAACCTCATCTCTACAAAACACACAAAAATCAGCTAGGCATTGAACACTCTCGCCTATAGTCCCAGCTACTTGGGAGGCTGAGGTTAGAGAATAGCTTGAGCCTGGGAAGCAGAGGTTGCAGTGAGCTGAGAGTGCACCACTATACTCCAGCTTGGGTAACAGAGTGAGACCCTGTCTCAAAAAAAAAAAAAAGAAAAGAAAAAAAAGGACAAAAAGAGAGAATTGATAGTTTCAAGATCAGCTTAACAAAATAGATTTGAACAAAGGTTAGTCAGGGTTCTTAGAGACACCGAACCAATAGCATATAGATGGATAGATAATAAGGGATTTATGAGGGGAATTGGCTCACATTATTATGGAGCTGAGAAGTCCCATAACAGGCCTTCTGCAAGCTAGAGGCCCTGGAATGCCAGTTGCATGGTTCAGTTAAAGTGTGAAGACCTGAAATCATGGTAGCGGGTGAGGTGGAGAATAGACGGGTATAAGTCCTGAAGGCCAAAGACCTAAGAGTCTGGAGTTCTGATATCGAAGGACAGGAGAAGGAAATGTATTCTAGCTCCAGGAGAAAGCTAAACCAACTTGCCTTTCCTCTGTTTTTGTTCTCTTGGGGCCTACAGCCAACTGGATGGTGCCTGCTCAAATTGAGAGCAGAGCTTCCCCACTTAGCTCAGAACCATCAGCTAATCTCTGGTAACACTCTCACAGACACACCCAAAACCAAAGCTTTACCAGTTCTCTAAGTATTCCTTTATCTGGTCAAGTTGATTCCTAATACTAACCATCACAAAAGATAGAAGGTTAGGACTTTACCTTATATTATAAATGTTTCCACAATCAATTTGCCTTTACGTTGGCATAACAGTCACAGCCCATAGAAGTAATGGTGATGTTATTAGAAGTAGGGGAATGAGACTAAATAAAATCCATCCTTATACGTTGAAGGAATTTGTCCTTGGACATCTTTTTTGGTTTCTATCTCCTTACGAGTTTAGTTTGTTGTAGTATACAACCTCAATCCATTAGCTTTCTGAAAATTCTCTGAAGGGTCTAGGTGCCACTAACATCTTTACACAAAGGATTTTATTCAGATCTTCACAAGGCTTTCACCAATAATCAATATGAATAGAAAAAATGTATCATAAAGCATATTAATCATGGATATGAAATATGAAAAAGTGAAGGATCAGCTTCTGTTTACAAAAAAATACAAAATGTCCCAAGACAAAATAAAATATGGGTTAGACCTATATTGATCCTATCAATGCATGAGGAAATGTAGGATGTCAGAGATGTTTTTCCTCCCAAGAACCTTGATGTAAGTATTGTCTTAATGAGCAGACCTAGATTACCCCCAACCCCACCAAAGTTATTTAATATTTGGTAGCAGCTACCAAAATATGCAAGTATGATTTATAACAGTGACTGGCACATAATGAGAGCCTGTTAATGTATCTTGCTAGCATTGCTGTCATTATTGTGAAAGATTCTGTCTTTCATGAATAAAAAGAGCCATAGCAGTTTTTAAAAAATTAACATCCTCTATCTAAACATGAAACATAATGTACTCAATTTCCAATTAATTATCTTCCATTTAAACACAGACATGCATACACACACACACACACACACACACACACACTTTAGGTCATCTCTCACAAAAGTAATGATTGTCTATGGGATGTGATTGAGACAACAATTAAGATTTTTTGTATATATCACTATGGCTAGCTGTAAGTTTAAAATTTTCATCATCACTTGCATTAAGGACTTGTAACCAAATATCCTCCATTAAAATTCAAGTATACTAGGAGGAATGCATGATGTATTCTTAGCAGATGGCCTATTGGAGGACACTAATATCTTTGGCAATCTGATTTACTACCATGCTTCTTCTTTTTGTATATCTTTACCATCACTACGGTGGTTGGGTTCTTCATCTTTTCTTCCCAGGATTTCTATAATAGTCTTTCCTGGTCTTTTTGCTGCCAGTCTTTATTTTCACTAGACTCGTATCTATATTTCTGCTACATGATCTCCACTGCTTAAAACTTGTTGTGTTTCCCTAAAGTGTTTAGTAAGAAGTCCCAGCTTCTTAATATAATTGAGAATGCCTTTTATAAATCTGATCCATGCCAATCTCTGTAGCCACATTGCTCAGTCTCCCAATTCACCAGCCACACAGACCACGTGCACACAGACATGCATTTTGTATCCTAGTAGGTCATTAAAGATTTATGCTAAGTACTCTGCTTTTTCACGTCTCCATGCTATGTCTCATGCCATTTTCCATGCCTAGAAACCTCTATTTTCATTCATTTATTTGTTAAATGTTACTTGTCTTTTGCCACTTAACAAGCACCACTGGAAAAATTGTGCTGGCTTAAGGATGCACTAGGTGCCTCTTATTAGTAAGTCTTTAGGGACTTTTGATGCCTCTAGTACAATATTTATCACATCAGTAAAAGGTTTGGCAACCTTGTGTCTCTTCTACTAGATTCTACATTTTACAAAGGTAAGAAATAAGTGTTGTTGTGTTGGTGTCTCCAGAGGTTAGCATAATGCCTCTCAGATAATAGAAACTCAGTGAATGCTTGCCAAATGATTGAATATAAAAGTGTTTGATTCTTAGGGGATGAGAAATTGGGAAGGAGGAGGGATGTTATGATGACACAGCTGAATTTGCAAAGGCAGTGTCCTTTATTTCTCCCCAGAGCAATTTAGTTACCATGATAAATGCTTCCTGGTGCTTCTGGGGCTCACATTTATGCTGACTATCAGATCAAGGCTCTTGAATCAGACATAAATTTGCAATCTACCTCTTTCAAACCTTTCTTTTCTGTTTAAATAGTGCGATAGGTACTAAAACATTTAGAGTTGCCATGTGCTCCTTTTGCATAAAGATAATTATGAATATCATAAAAATGAATATCATATGATTAGTTTTCTAACTAGCATTTCTGAAGTTGTTTTCCATGGAACAATAGCTGCAATGTTATTATTACTACAGTTAAAAAAGGAAAATGGTGAGGTATTCTATCAAGTGTATTTGAATAATATTTACTTAAAAACAAACTTGTTATATTACTGCAGTGTTAAACAGTTACTGCTATGCTACCTTGTGACTTTACAGTTATGTATAATGATAAGCAATGATTTAAAAATTTATTTGATCATAGAACATGTTTGATTTTGGTTGGTTGTTTTTCATCCAGAATCTGGCAATTGGAGGTTCTGCAGACATATTTTAGATCACTATAGGAGTATTCTCTCAGGCATGGATCAATGAGTACAGTATAAAGAATCCATTTCAACAAAACATGATCCTTTCTAACAGAGTATGGCTTGAAAAAAATGGCTTGAATAAAGCAATTCTATAAATACTGGTTGCATTACATTAAATTGTGTTTCTATAAACCTGGAAGATAAAATGCCATTGAGCAAGAGAAAAATATTTTACCATGGAAAACTGAAACAGGTGCTTTATTGCTAATTTTTACTCTTTAATTATTCCAGTTTAACTTAAATTATTCACTTTTTAACTCATGTTTTAAGTTTTTCTTTCTAATCTCTGCAAAGGAAACCTATTTTAAACGAGCAGGTTCTCATTTCTGAACTCGTCCTCCTTGCTTTGCTACCTTAGTGAGGGATGCAGTCATTTAGAGAAGACGTCAGAGGACCTAGTCGAATCTCAGTTCTACCTATTTCTAAATTTGTGATATAGACAACATATGAACTCTTTCTGAGCTCCAGCTTTTTTTGTTTGTTTGTTTTGGTGGGGACAGGGTGGTATTTAAATGAATTGGGATATTAGAGGACTCATTGAGTTTTGGTGGGGATAACCTGAGGCATGATAGGTAATGTGGCAATGTTTTTAGTTAGTATCTAGAACATTTTAGATACTTTAGTCATTTAGTCCATCAGTTAGTCAATGACTCAACAACCTGCAAGGACAGCTATTCCCAGTTTCTTGTCCCAATCACTCTTCCAGATTATCTGCACTATGGTGGATCCAAAAAGAGCCTGCCATCTCCACAGGGCTGAGTGATGTTTTCCACATAAGGGAAAGGAAGTTGTAAGTGGTCAGGTAATAAATATCCCTTGAGCACACTGTGGCATTGTAGAGGCATTTTACATGCAACATTTCATTTGAATCCTTCAATCACATTTTGCAATAGGTGTCATCATCCATTTACCAATAAGGAAGCTCAACATCTGAGGTTCTGAGAGTTCAAATAATTTGCTTATATCACACAGCTTATGAATGTCAAAGCTGGCATCTAAACTCAGATCTATATGATTTAAAACTGCAACCAGAATTTAGCTTTTGCTGAGTATAACTTCAACTGATATACTTTACCAGAAGTTACAATTGAAACATTTCTAAAACAGTCCTGGACTCAAGCTGAAAGACAGGATCGAGAAGAGAAAGAATCAGGAAAATTGAGAGCAAAATGAGAAATTGGACGGGAGTAAAAAAAAAAAAAAGAGCTTTATTGAGAAGCACAACAAAAGCACAGGTGAATTATTTCCTGGAGAACAAACTGCTTTGACTGGTTGGCTTTAATAAAAATGCATCATTTCAACCCTCTTTGCTATTTCAAGCTTTGTATGTGTAGAGCTTGATTCTTTGATCATTCTACAAGCCACACTAAATCATGTGCAGATTTCAAATTTATGCAGCTTCTGTATAGTTAATCAAGTTTTTAATACTTTGGCCTTAGTATAATTATTTTAATGGGTGTATAAAAATATAGACCTATCAAATATGATAGCTTTATAGGCTGGATAATATCTTAAATTGAATATTGTGTCACATTAAATTTCGAGAATTTTTGAACTTGAAAAAAATCATTCAACTTTTTATGTTTGAATGCATATACTGACAACCTAAGTTTGAAAGTACTACAGCCTATTGCAGGTTATTGTCTTGGGGGTTGTCTTAGTCACAAAGGGAAATTAAGGAAGTGGTCCTTTATAAAGTAAATTATAAAAACTGTCTTGCTAAAAGAAGAGCTTACAATACCAGCTACAAGAATTCTAGAATGATACAGAAACCATTCAATTTTCATTGTTACAATATATTTTGCTATTTCAGTGGAAAGAAGTGAAAAAATAACAGATAATTTAATAGAGTTGAGATCAAGGGTGGCAAGGAAGGAAGCTTTTATGCACATCCTGCATTAAGCCTGAAGCAGCAGACATATGGGGGCAAAAGCCCAGTCCTACAGTCAGAAAATCACTGAAACTTCAGATCTACTGCTCTCCTGCCTATGAACAACCATCAATATTACGTCCCTGTCTACCAAAATTATTGCCAAAAGTATAAGCCTCTCTTGTTGTTTATTATATTCTAAATTTTCCCAAATTCTCATGCCCATATTATGTCTTATGGCATAATATGAAATGGTCCCTTCCCTCCCAAACTCTTCTGCTGGAGCCTGTTTTGTCTCTCAGTAATCTTTATTAACTCCCTTGTGTCCTCATCCTCTTTTCCAAAGTGTCCTCCATGTCCTTGAACTGTACCCTGTGGATATCATTTTCCTTCCATGAGGTAAACTTTGATTTTTTTCTCATATTCCATTTTCTAATTCTAATATTCCATATTTCTAGGACTTAGGACATAAAAATAAAATCAGAGCTCTCTAAGTTTCCTATTGCTGCTTCCAGACAGTGAAGGACTCTTACCTCAGTGAAATGCCTTGTTCTTTTGAGCTCATCTTGCTATAACTCACTTCCTTCAAGTAGTCATTTATAGACCTACTTACCAGCTCTTCCTTCTTCTTTCATTGAAGACTTTGTCATTTAGCTCACAGAAGTCATGTCCTCTCCAACTGCTATAATCATTCTAAGTGTCTTTGATGGGAATCCAGCACCTGGCATCTAGTTCCCTGATGCCCTGCCACCCCAATAACTTCTAAGGTTATTTCAAAGACTTTATTGTCGCCAAAAACTTCTCTAAAGTCCTGAAATAAAACATCTAGTCCTTAATCATGGCCTTCTGTCCTCTGACTGAGTCTGCTTATGCATTACAACATAACAATTATTAAATCTTACATAATCACCAAGTTTATTACCTTGCTTTTCTCTTTATTCTTTAGCTTTTTCTTGTATATTCTTCCCTTTGCCCAGATTAATATCTGTGATTCAACATTATAATCACCTCACTATTAATAGCTTCAATGACCTGTCACACCCTTATTTCCTTGATTTTCAAACCCTTGCCTCACATAAAACATAGTTATCAACTTTCCCACCTATATTTATGAACATAGACATGGTGATAAAAAATTACAAAATGAGACACACTGGCATAATTAATAATTTAAGATTTACTTTCTTAGACTCTAAAATTCACCTGAAAATGTTTCAAAAAATTATAATAAACTTATTCTCTTACATATTCAATGATTATTTGATATCTTCTACTGCTTTGGTTCACATTTTATTTTGACTAAATGAGAACGTCTCCTCTTCTCAAATTCACTAACCTGTCTTTTTATACCCTTTTGCTTTTATCGTTTTTTTCCTCATGTTCACTAGGAGTAGTTTCCCTCTACCTGTAAGAGTCTAATCCTTCTTTAAACCCTCTTAAGTAAAGGAAATTACATTGATCCCACTGGTGGATAAAAGGAAGGAGACACATCTAGTGTGGTTTTTGAAACTTCAATATTTAAACAATAATTTAAAATGATGGACTATTTGTGAAGTAGAAAGTAAATCAACAATAGATAATTCCAAAACAATGAAAATGGTGAAAGAAACTGAAGAAAAATTAGAAACATTAAAGCTAAGTTTAAAAAGTCTTTCAAGAAGGAAAGACTAGGTAAGTCACAGTCACCGTAGTAATTAAGAGGACTGAAAAGTGTTCATTGGATTTTCTAATAAGTAGTTATTCTATTTAACTTTTATCAAAGAGTTTATGTGTAGAGTCATAACTTGATTTTGGTAGCATGACAAGTACGTGAAAATACTGCTAGTAAAAGATACTTGCATATGTAAAACAAAACAAAACAAAATGAAAACCCTAATTCAGTCAGCTTAATTGTGAATGGGAGGAGAAGGTGAGAAAGTAATTGAAAGAAATATATGGGGAAAGACTAGTTCCTTTGATATATGACTGCTAATGGGAAGAATTCAGTAAAGAAAGGAAGCATGGGAATAATTGGAAGGTTGGGTTATTGAAGAAACATTATCCCTAGGGGTACAACAAGGAAGTTAATTCTAGTGAGAAATTATCTTAGAATAGTGGTCCCTGGAGGAGAGCTTCAGCATTACCTGGAACTGTTAGAACTATGCCCTTAGTCCCCACCCCAGACCTACTAATTCAGAATTTCTAGGTGTGGTGTCCATCAGTCTGTGTTTTATCAACAAATGCCTCTAGTGATTCTGATGCAGATAAGGCTTGAGAATCATTGAGTTAAAGAAATGAATCTATTCTTCTATTTAATAGAAGGGAAGAAAAAAGAAACAGTAAAAATGCAGGTAAGTTTGAGATGTCATAGGAAATTGGAGGAGTTCTTATAGGAGGTTATATTTTTCTCAGTAAAATGGGTGATAAGGTCATCTTCATAGAGTGCAGGGATGTCCTTGGAGTTTTGAGGCCACTGGAAAAAGTTTGAAATAGCTGTTTGTCTTAGTTCATTTTCTGCTAATAGAATACTACAGACTGGGTAACACACAAAGATAGGAAAATTACTTCTCACAGTTATGGATTCCGGGAAGTCTTAGAGCATGGTGCCAAAATTTGTCAAAGGTTATTCTATGGCAGAAAGTGAAAGAGTGAGAAAGCCTGTGTGCATGAGAGAGGAGTAGGGGCAAACTCACTTTTATAACAAGGCACTTTTATGGTAACAGCATTAATTCATTCATAAGGGGCAGAACCCTCACAACCTAATCACTTCTTAAAGGTTCCACTTCCCAATACTGTTACAATGGCAAAGAAATTTCAACACAAGTTTTGAAGGACTTATGCGTGTAAAAGAAGTAATGGCAGATTGATACTAAGTGAAAAATTGATAATGAGTTAAAAATTTTTTGAGATGCCTCTGAGGGAAAGATAGTAGGTTTAAAATCTGAGAATACTGGCAAGAGAGTAAAGTAATGGATTTCTAATCTTTATCTGGCTAGAGAAAAAAAATGAATACAAAAGGACCCTAATAGATTGAGAGAAAATAGAAGAGCCAATGTACTGACATTCTCAGTGAATGGAAGAAAAGGCGTAGTGAAAACATCAAAGTGTTGGAATGATTAGAGATGGTAGACAAACAAAGGACATTGCAGAGAAACTAGCATCTTCAGGTAGGAGGCAGTTTTGAATGATGTGCAGTTTCAACAGAGAAGCTGAATATGTATAGGATTATTTTTACATGGAATAGAACCTCTAAAGGGGCGTAGTAGAGATATTTGAAAGGGAAGGGAACAATAATATTCAGGTGAGAAGAAAGAAGCCAATAGCAGTGTGGGAACTATGAAACAAAGGGAGATGAAAGTGCAAAAAGATTTATAGTTTGGAAAGTGAACAAGAAAAGGGACCAGGTAGAATTGTGGAAAACAATTAATTAGAAGAGCTAATTGACTAGAATGATGGAGTGGTCAGAAATGAGTATTTCAACGTTTTGTTTCTTAGAAAGGATTGAAATATGTTATGTCCTTTCTAGTACTTTCTTACATTTGATTATTTTGTAGGTTTTGTCATGACTTCATTTTATCTCAGTATAATTACTGTCCTTGTTTGATACAGTTTTAATGAATTTTAAAATTTTGCCTCCTGCATTGAGTTGTCTGAAATCAAATTTGTCAAAAATAAATGTTTCCAACTATCAGTATGTACCTTAAAAGCCCTTGTGGACGCATTGGAATTTTACTTTTTCCTGGTTTTGAAAATCAATCTGTATGTTTTCTAAGTTATTTGCTTTTATATTTTAAATTTATTTTATATTGTCATGACTACCTTTTAGGTACGTTGTCAACTTATTCAATTGTATATTTATATTGCAAATGTTTTGATGAAACTTCACACAGAAATAGTAAACAGAGAGAAGTATGTTGTTAATGGATAGGAAAATTCAATATCATAAAGTTTTTTTTAACTTGAAATGAATCTGTGGGCTGGGCATGGTGCCTTTTGCCTGTAATCCCAGGACTTTGTGAGGCTGAGATGGGTGGATTGCTTGAATCCAGGAGTTAAAGACCAGTATTTGCAACATGGCAAGACCCTGTCTCTCAAAACAAATATAAAAAATTGACCAGGCATGGTATCACAGGTCTGTAGTCCTGGCCACTTGGGAGGTTGAAGTGGAAGCATTACCTGAGCTCTGGAGGTTGAGGATGCAGTAAGCAGAGATCTCGCCACTGCACTCTAGCCAGACAACTGGAGGGAGACCCTGTCTCAAAAAGAAAATAATTATCTATGAATATAAAGCAATTTAGATAACCATCCTAATAGATTTGTTTTAATAATACTTATACAGTTTCTAAAATGTATATAGAATTGTAAAAAGCAAAAAAATTACCAATAATGTTTTGAAAAAGAATAAAATGGGGAGAGACTTAGATTATTAGGCACTGATAATTTTCAAAAGCTAAATTAATTTTTAAAATATGGTCTCAGGATGTAAATAAAAAGTCTAATGAGAAAAAAGAAACACATGAACTTAGACTTCACAGATATGGGAATAAGTGCTTGATAATTGATAGGGTATTGACAGATGACAAAAAAATATAAAACCAAAACCTTTTGTTAAGGTTTTATAAATGATTGAATTTAAATTTAATATTTCTGACAAATGATATGACAAAGAATATCATAAATGCAATGAAGAAATGATAACTAAATATGCAACTAAGAAACACTTTGTAAACAAAATACAAAAAAGAAAGCAAACAGAAATGATTCAGTATAAAGGAACTGGTAATACACATAAATAGGCAATTCACCCAGAAGGCATGTTGAATTTCCAAAAAAGAATCAGAAAAATGCCTAAGTCCTTTCTTAATCACGTATGTACAACTAAGATCACATTTTATCAGTTTGTAACCATAAGATTGTTAAAAATAAATATATATTGTAACAAGTGTTAACAATAAGAAGTGGAAATTGGGCCTGTTATACATTTCCAGTGGGGATATAACTTGCTAGTATCACCTTGGAGAACAATCAAGCAGTCCTGACATAGGATATACATGTCCTATAACCAAGCAATTCTATTTTTTTCTGTTTTCCCTAAAGATATTTTTGAGCATGTACCCAAGGATATTTACAGCAGTGCTGTTTGAAAGCAAGATGCTGTTGAAGATACAACTTTTTCAGTAAGAAAATGGATAAATATACTGATTGATTTATAATAGAACACTTCCAGCAATCAAAAAAATGTTAACTCTTTGTAAAAGCATGGGAAAATTAAGAAATATAATTCTAATAAAAATGCAAATTTAAAAAATGATAGTAATAGCATGTTATCACTTATATAATGTTTTAAAATACATAAGAAAGTATGTACTGTTTATGCACAAACATTTGTAATAAAAACATATATATTTGAATGATATATTCCAATATCAGAGTAGCAGCTATCTCTAGGGGAGAAAACTGAAAACTAGATTAGGGAAATGGAGTTTGGCTCTATGTTAACGCTGTTTCTCATAAAAAGAGGAATTATAAACTAATAACAAAAATGATGACTATTACTTGTAGTGAGTAAATATGTGTCTATGTCCTTTATATTCTGTCTTCTTCACTCCAACTAATTCATACTTGATATATCTAATGTAAAATATTAAATAGTATCCCACTCCAATTATTCACAATACTACAATTAGCACTTAAGCACTTCTCCATACACCTAGATTGAAGAAGTCAGGGAATAAAGCAGAAATAAGATTCCGCACATGAAATTTTATAGCTGTATTTCATCTCAAGCTATAGAGTTAATATAATGATTAAATAAATTAATACCTGCAAAGAAATTAACACAGTGCCTGGCATAGTAAAGAAATCCTAAATGTTGATTATTAGTACTTTTGTAATACCAGAAAGAGGTCATAAGAGTCAGCAGTTCTCAAATTTAATAAGAACAAGCTGACACAATGTAATGAAGTTAAGAACTGAGGTTAGTTATAACACTCAGGAATAAGCAGTCTATACTTACACATCATTTAATTTACATATCTCAGGTAAATAATTTTGATGAACAGATTCATGCCTTTGTATCTTATAAATTACTAAAAGGAATTTTTTAAAAAAAGCATTGGCATCAGCATTGATTCAGAGGTAGGGGAATGGTAGATTTCCCTCTCAAAATACTGTATTTATATTCCTCCCAGTCCTGGCAAAGTATAGGTATCAACAGCCTTGAAAATTAAAAAACAAAACTTTGGAGCTGATCAGTACAAGATTCAAATAAGGGTCCAGTTTTCTTTACTAGGCAAATAATATTGAAAAACAATGTTTAAATAATCAGAGCCTCAGAAAATTCACCTTATAAAAAATAATGGCATTACTAACTTCCCAAGGTTTTTTTGAGGTTTATAGCAGAGAGCATAAATATAAAGCCATAAGCCCAGAACCTGGCACTGATGTAGGTATAGTTCTTTATCTTAAAATATGATTTGTCTTAACAATATTTAGTGTTCCATTGCTTATTATTTCCAATTACTACAATTCAACCATTCTGTAAAAATCGCTTATCAATCACAGTCAACTTAAAAAATATTTTTGTAAATCACTGTAGCTGCACATTTCCATGTATTATTAAACATTTATTACTGTGATCACCTTTTCTAATTTAAACCATTCTATGCACACACTCACACACAGAGAGAGAGAGAGAGCAATTAGATTAACTGGAAGTTTTAAGAAAAGGTAACTTTACTGATAAAATTACGACCCATGCACACCTCTTAATGCCTGAGAGATAACATGAAGTTCCCCTAAAAGTATTTTTTCATTGCCGTGTATGACAGCAAAGAAAACCAATGCTCTGGCTGTTGCTCTCTCTTAACATTCCCTTCTATGCTCCTCACATGAGTTCTTCACCAGAGGTCAGTAGCTAATAGAGGAGAGCACGCATTCCAGTGGTTGGCATCAATTTAGAGTTGACATTTCATTGCTTCATTGTTATGGCAAACAGAACATTAGTTGAGAATATGGGGATATCACGCTCTAATGCAATTCTTAGAAAAAAGTAATAAGACTGTTTATAAAGAATGATCATATGTTGGGATCACCACTTGTAGGGGTGTGTCCTGCAGACCCTGACTCAGTGACAGATAAATAAAGTACACTGACACACAGATATTATGCTTTGCCAATTTGGCTGAGGGTTCATGGCCACTTGCAGACTTCCTGGAGAGTGCTATAAACAGTTGCAACTGCTGACCCCTACCAGCCAGAAAGACTTGCATTTATTTAGTAAAGTTTAATTGACAAAGGATTGAGTCAGCACCACTAGAGGTTAAAGATTAAAGGACAGGTTCCAATGCCCAAAGCAAACACCATTAGTGGGTAATATCCCTGGTCGACCTTCCCCAGAGAGGGCCATCCAGCTCAAAGGTTAGTTTTAAGACCATATGAGCAAACTAGTTAGTTAGGTAAACTACTCACATTCGTTTGTCTTTGCACCTTAATCTCTCTGGCTCCTGCATAGAGATTCACTGCCTTTAGCCAGGAACTATAGAAAAAACCCTTAGGCCTTCCAAAAGGGTTTGAGACTATATTCTATAACTTTCTCTAATATATTTCCCTTAATATTTTTGCCACTACACTGAGTGAATTCCCACAATCATATATTAATAACTTAGCAAAATCATATTAGTTGTCTTCCTTCTAACCCTTTCAATTCCGCTCTGGCCCCCATGTCATTGTATAGCCATTAATTAGAGGCAAATGGCTTTACAGCTGTGACCTTGAATAGGAATTTTAAAAATACAGAGTCATGATTTTGACCTTTAAAATAAGGCTATTTAAATGTGAGTTTTATTAAAAATAAAATAGAAGAATCATAGGGAACCAATGAGAAACTAAGAACCAATGTAGCAGCTTAATCAGAGGCTTGTTTTTCCTCAATTTGAAGCTTTGAACTATTGCTTAAACTTTATTTTATTAAAAAGAAATGCATACTGTAGATAAATGTGTAGGCACTGCAGTGTTCTCAAGTGAACCTGGGTTCTGACAATAATGATTAATTAGTTAATGGCTGTGGCTAATTTCATTTTAACACAGTTTTAAAATACAATTTTGTGACAGACATACCCTCTACTCGTAACTAGGAAAATCACAAAATATTAAATGTTGAAGAAACTCTAGAGGGCATCTAATGCAGTCATTGGCAATGCAAAATATGTCCTTTAGTAATATGACAGTCCTAACAGGGACTTGGTGCATAGTTGGTGTTCACTATGTATGGTTTCTCAGTATGTTTTTAACTATGCCTGTGACATTGTGTTACAGGATCTTTAGGGTGTTGCTTTTCTGGCCAGAAAAGCAGGATCTTTAGGGTGTTACAGGATCTTTTGGGTGTTGCTCTCTGGCCAGTGGCACCTTTGCCCAAGTTCTTGACCTGCATCCAGGAAGAATGAGGTATGCAGACAAGTGGAAGGTAAACAGGATGAAGAGAAGCTTTACTGAGTGTTGCAACAGCTCAGCAGAAACCCACAGTGGGTAGCTCCTCTCTGTAGGCGGGTCCTCTTGTGAAGTGTTCAGCTCTCAGCAGAGAGGAGGCCCTGGAGAGGATGGCTCCTCCCCACAGGCAGGTTGATCAAACTTACCTCTGCAGGTAGGTCTGTGAAGCTCTCAGCAGAGAGGGTAGCTCCTCTCTGCAGCTCATTGTCCACTCCTCTCTTCATCATTTGCCCTCTGCCCTGCTCTGGCTGAGCCCAGGGCTTTTATGGACCTCAGCAGGGAGGAAGTGAATACAGATTGTTACATTTGTGTCCAGAGTTCCCACTCTGGTCCATGGGGCTGGCAGCATGGCCCCCAGCCTTCAAGCATTCCCTGAGCCAGCAGGGAATGCAAGGGGCCTTCCTGGGCCTCCGAGGGTGCAGGCTCCAGAGATGCCCAGGTCCTATGCCTGGGAGGGTGGCTGCACCTGAATCCAGGTAGCTCCCGCCCCATCAACTCAGAAAGGGTGAGGCTCTTGCATGTCCCTGGTTATTGATTGCTCTGGTGAAGTTGGTAGCCCAGGTCTGTAGCTGTGGATGAGGCAGTGCAGATGCAGCTACACCCAGAAGGGCAGATCTGCCTGCTCCAGGCCCTGCCAAGAGTGCAGGGAGGCTGGGATTCACAGCTGCAGTTTGGGCAGCTGTAGCCCCGCCCAGGAGGGCGTGGCTCCTGCTTGCTCTGTAGAGCAGGAGCCCTGGGTCTGCAGCCACAGTTTTGGGGGCCGCAGTGGCACCCGGGGAGCTCCTGCCCCAACTCAGAAGCGGTGGGGCTCCCATCAGCTCCAAGTAGTGTGCAGCCCCAGCTGCACCTCCAGGCAGCAGCCAGTGTGATGGCAGCAGCCACTGCCAACAATTGGACTACTACAACTTTGATCTAGTAGAACTTTCCAAAAAGACCTAAAGAGAGTTAGACCTGTTTTGGAGGAACTTATGCCAGTTAATGGAGACTACCATTCCTGTTACTAAGAGTTCATCATCCAGATGTTTTATAATTATTTCCAAAATTTGTGGGTCTCCGATCATCAAGGCAAACCAAGAGATCTTTAGTATTTTTAGATAATTTATCCTCTTTCATATGAAAATTAAAAACTCTTCCTGGTCATCATGTCTTCCTCCAGTCATTATCCTAATTCTTCCTCCTCATTCACACTAGAATTTTTCGAGTTGTTTATTCTCCATCTTTAGTTTTCACTGTCTTTCATGCTTTGTGCCTGTAAAAAAAAAAAAAAGAAAAGAAAAAACCATCTTGATCATAGCCAATAATAATAGTGCTTTCCTGTGATTTGTTGACTTTCTTTTTGCAGAGTGACTGACTAGTTAAGAGCATTCATGTCCATATTGCTCTTTTTGTTTTTTTCTTTTTTAAAAAATTATAGTTTAAGTTCTGGGATGCATGTGCAGACCATGCAGGTTTGTTACATAGGTATACACCTGCCACGGTGGTTTGCTGCATACATCAACCTGTCATCTGCATTAGGTATTTTTCCTAATGCTATCCCTCCCCTAGTCCCCGACACCCTGACAGGCCCTACTTTGTGATATTCCTATCTCTGTGTCCATGTGTTCTTATTGTTCAACTCCAACTTATGAATGAGAACGTGTGGTATTTCATTTTCTGTTCCTGTGTTAGTTTGCTGAGAATGATGGTTTCCAGCTTCATCCATGTCCCTGCAAAGGATATGAACTCATCCTTTTTTATGGCTACATAGTATTCTGTGGTGTATATGCATCACATTTTCTTTATCCAGTCTATCATTGATGGGCATTTGGCTTGGTTCCAAGTCTTTGCTGTTGTGAACAGTGCTGCAGTAAACATGTGTGCATGTATCTTTATAGTAGAATGATTTATAATCCTTTGGGTATATACCCAGTAATGGAATTGCTGAGTCAAATGGTATTTCTATTTCTATATCCTTAAGGAATCACCACACTGTCTTCCACAATGGTTGAACTAATTTACACTCCCACCAACAGTGTAAAAGTGTTTCTATTTCTCCACATCCTCTCCAGCATCTGTTGTCTTTTGACATTTTAATGATTGCCATTCTAACTAGCATGAGATAGTATCTCAATGTGGTTTTGATTTGCATTTCTGTAATGACCAGTGATGATGAGGTTTTTAAAATATGTTTGTTGGCTGAATAAATGTCTTCTATTGAGAAGTATCTGTTCATATCCTTTGCCCACTTTTTAATGGGTTGTTTATTTTTTTCTTGTACATTTGTTTAGATTCTTTGTAGCCATTTGTCAGATGGATAGATTGCAAAAATTTTCTCCCATTCTGTAGGTTGCCTGTTTATTCTGATTATAGTTTCTTTTGTTGTGCAGAAGCTCTTTAGTTTAATTAGATTCCATTTGTCAATTTTAACTTTTGTTGCCATTGCTTTTGGTGTTTTAGTCATGAAGTCTTTGCCCATGCCTATGTCCTGAATGATATTGCCTAGGTTTTCTTATAGGGTTTTTATGGTTTTAGGTCTTACATTTAAGTCTTTAATTCACCTTGAGTTAATTTTTGTACAAGGTATAAGGAAGGGGTTTAGTTTCAGTTTTCTACACATGGCTAGCCAGTTTTCCCAACACCATTTATTAAATAGGGAATCCTTTCCCCATTGCTTGCTTTTGTCACATTTGTCAAAGATCAGATGGTTGTAGATGAGCGGTGTTATTTCTGAGGTCTTTGTCTGTTCCACTGGTCTATAAATCTGTTTTGGTACCATTACCATGCTGTTTTGGTTACTGTAGCCTTGTAGTATAGTTTAAAGTCAGGTAGCCTGATGCCTCTAGCTTTGTTCTTTTGCTTAGCATTAATTGCCTTGGCTATGTGGGCTCTTTTTAGTTTACATATGATATTTAAAGTAGTTTTTTTCTAATTCTGTGAAGAAAGTCAATGGTAGCTTACTGGGGATAGCATTGAATCTACAAATTACTTTGGTCAGTATGGCCATTTTCACAATATTGATTCTTCCTATCCATGAGCATGGAATGTTTTTTCATTTGTTTGTGTCCTCTCTTATTTCCTTGAGCAGTGGTTTGTAGTTCTCCTTGAAGAGGTCCTTCACATCTCTTGTAAGTTGTATTCCTAGGTATATTATTATCTTTGTAGCAGTTGTTAATGGGAGCTCACTTATGACTTGGCTGTTTGCCTATTATTGGTGTATAGGAATGTTTGTGATTTTTGCACATTGATTTTGTATCCT
>CAUYLG010074104.1:0-51397 GCA_963573385.1 Cacajao melanocephalus
AATCCTTGGTGTCCAGAGCCTTGGTTTTTTGCCTCCCTCCGTCCCTCCCGCCCGCCCTTCCCCCCCCCCCCCCCCCCCCCCTTCCCTCTCTCTCTCTCTCTCTTTTTTTTTTTTTTTTTTTGAGACGGAGTTTCGCTCTCGTTACCCAGGCTGGAATGCAATGGCGCTATCTCGGCTCACCGCAACCTCTGCATCCTGGATTCAATCAATTCTCCTGCCTCAGTCTCCTGTCCTTCTCTCTTTCTTTTCTCCCCTCCCCTCCTCTCCCCTCCCCTCCTCCCCCTCCCCACTCTCTTTTTCTCTCCTTCCTCTTTGCCTTACTTCCTCCCTCTCACCCTCCCTTTCTCCTTCCTCTTTCTTTTTTCTTACTCTCACTTTCTCTTTCTTTCTCCTCAGTGCTGTGGCTTATTCTTTGATATTTCTTTCATCTGTCCTTACTCATTTTTTGACTTTCAGTATCATCCTGCTTTATGAAGCCTTTCTTTTACTCCCAGCCTCTATCTTCTATGTTTCCATCCAACTTGGTTCATTGCTCTGTAAAAATACTTTTGTGCGTTGTGGTGATTCAACTACATATATCTATATCTATATCTGTATCTGTATCTATATCTGTCTTCTCCCCAGGCCTATAAACTCTTTGTGGGGAGAACTTTTTAATAATTCTTTTTTACACTTCCATCAGTTATCACAGTGGCATGCCAAAATTATTGAATGAATTAATGATTAACTCAAAAGCACAGCTTTACTACTTAGACCTAGGCTTAAATCTCAACTCTACAATTTACTTGCTGTGTAACCTTACACAAACTATATATCCTTTCTGAAGCACCTTTTTTTATCACTAATAAAGTGAAGATTTTATAATCTTCCCCACAGAGTTACTCTGTAGCTTGATGAGATTACACATAAAAAGTCCTTAACACAGAACTTATTTTTCTTCTAGATAAAAGTAGTTCCATTCCCAAGATTTGCAAAATATGTGCTTGATTTTATAAAAATAATCAAATATAGCAAATCAGATGATGGGATGGGAGAAAACAAAATTATCCTGGGATTGGATATTTTCTACTGGGGATTTATAAAGTGAAACATCCACATGTTGATGGAAAATTGACCATTCAGAGAAGAGATGGGAATCAGAACTTTTGGATAGATTTTCCCTAATTTTATCTTGTGGAGGGAATGGGTAGGAATTTTTCCCTTTGTTCTTATGTGACACATGACAACCTTGTTCACAGTGTATGCATATGGAATGTATCTATAGCAATCTTTCCTTATCCATGTGATATGGCGTGCTGTGGTTGGATGCCTGGTTTATCACTTTTTTCATTCAATTTGTTACTGCAACGAGTTACAGTGTTTTTGGTTACAAGTGACAGAAAACATAATTCCAATAGTTGAAGCAATCAAGAGAACAATATATAACCCTAACAATAATTATATCTAGATGCCAAGGATGTGAAGCTACATCTATTGATCTATTAGGTTCCTGTTTTTAGACAACAAAATGGCTGCTTTAATTCTAGACTTTATAATCCATCAACTAGAAGAGAGAGAGAAAGCTTCTCCTTCTCAGGAATGTTCAATAAAATCTTTGCACATCTCTTTAGTTCTAAGTGATGTGCTCATCTTTAAACCAATCGTGGTTGACAAAGTAGACAGGAAATGCTGATTGACTTTGGTCCAAATAGACACCTGCTCCAGCTCTGCTTATTGCACAAATATTGCATAAATATTTATTGCGTAAATATTGCATAAATATTTATTTGGGAGATGGATGTTGCCAAAATAACTTTGGGTACAGTTAAGAAAGGACAAGAGCTAACAGAGCTACATTTCAAATAAGGAGCAAACATCATCCACTATACATCTGTTGAGTGTCTACTCTATACCTGGCACTATGATGGTAAACATTGCTTTTTTTTTTTTTTTTTTTGAGACGGAGTCTCAGTCTATCATCCAGGCTGGAGTGCAGTGGTGCGATCTCGGCTTACTGCCACCTCCGCCTCCTGGGTTCAAGCAATTCTTTGCCTCAGCCTCCCTACTAGCTGGGATTACAGGCACCTGCTACCATGCCTGATTTTTGTATTTTTGGTAGAGTTGGGGTTTCATCATCTTGGTCAGGCTGATCTTGAACTCCTGATCTTGTGATCCTCCTGCCTCGTGATCTGCCATGCCTCAGCCTCCTAGGTGTGAGCCTCTGCGCCACGCCGCTATTTTTTTTTGGAAGTGCTGCTGTTTTTTTTTGTTGTGTGACAGCTCTGCTAGCGCTCTTCCAGTTTTTTAGGTAGAATCTCCGACAAAAGAGAATGCAGAGGGTGTTGGAGGAGGTTTTTTTTCATGTCTGCTAAGGAGGATATGTTGTTAGCATTATCCTGAATATTGCTGCGAAGAAATGAGCTTCCTTTCAATTTAAAATAGTCTTTTTTTTTTTTAATTTAATTTTTGTGACCATGGGCAACTACTTTGTGTTGGCTATTTGCACAATTAAGTCCCTTGGGAAGCCCCCTTTTCTCCAATTAAGAGGTGCTTTCTGTTTCCTCCCATACAGAACATAGTTTAAAATAGAATGGATTTTGAGCATTCCGGAACAAAGTAAGTGGATTTTACAAACATGAGAGATATAGAAAAATATTCTTTAAATCTTGTGGGAGGCTTCAGCATTTTAACCTTGATTTTAGTCAAGGATAATTGACCTTTTTATATTTTATTTTATTACTTTTTTGCTCTTCCTCTTTCAGCCAGGCTGGAGGGCAGTGCAACCATCATAACTCACTGCAGACTCCTGATTCACCTTGTTACACATAAGACAAAGTTATCTGAGGAGTTACTAATAGATTATAAAGCTCTATTATGTTAATAAATATAAAATCATTCCCTAGAAATTTTATTCTAAGTGCCCTTTTTCTAAATTGTCTAGTTATCTGAATGAAAAAAATTCATTTCTTCACTGCACTTTGCTCAATTTTTCCCTATTTTAAGTGTAAATCATAAAAGTGAAAGTGTCATATGGCACCTAATCATTTTATAAGAAGATGACAGTAATTGTCTTTATTTATATGCTTTTTCTTGATTAATTTGTAAGTTATTTTTGAATATCTCTGATTCAGATTTTACAAAGAAAATTTAAGAGACATCAATAGTAGATCACAAAATAGGAATCATCACTAAAAATTTAAGTACGTGGATATTTGTTATAATTTGAATTGTGTCCTCCATGAAATTTGTATGTTAAAACAGGGCCTTTAAGGAGGTAATTAACTTAAAATGACATTTCTCAGTGTGGACCCTGTATTAGTTTGTTTTCACACTGCTGATAGACATACCCAAGACTGGGCAATTTACAAAAGAAAGAGGTTTAACAGGACTTACAGTTCCACGTGGCTGGGGAAGCCTCACAATCGTGATGCAAGGCAAGGAGGAGCAAGTCACATCTTACATGGATGGCAGCAGGCAAAGAGAGCTTGTACAGGGAGACTACCATTTTTCAAAACCATCAGATCTTGTGAGACTTCTCACTATCATGAGAACAGCATGAGAAAGACCTGTCCCATGATTCATTTACCTCTCATCAGGTCTCTCCCCCAATATGTGGGAACTCAAGATGAGATTTGGGTGGGGACACAGCCAAACCATGTGAGGCTCTAATCCTATATCTGACTGATGTCCTCCTGAAAAGAAGAGATTAGGACATAGACATATATAGAGTAAAGGTCATGTGAAGCCATGAGAGAATGTGGCCATTTGCAAGCCAAGGACAGAGGGCTCAGAAGAAACAATCCTGCTGAGACCTTGGTCTTGGACTTCCAGCTATGAGGAAATACATTTTTGTTGTTTAAGCCACCCAGTCTGTGGTATTTTGCTATGGCAGCTCAGCAAATGAACACAATCTTTCATAACTGTGTTTAAAGCCAGGTTATTTCCTTGTGAGTTTATAAAGGCCAAGGACTAAGATTGAACTCTTCTATGCTTTCTCATCATCTAAGCAGAGGCTGGCCCAGAGTAGGTGTATGGGAAATGTTTGTTGAATTTAACTGAATAAACACAAACTGTGTTTTGATTACGGCAGTGGCAGAGCAGCTGGCTGCCAGCCTGGCTCTTTCTGGCTACCATCTAAAGTTTCCAGGCTGTTGTTTGTCTAGTGCTTCCTAAGTGAAAATGGCTTTTTTTTTTGTTCATTCTGATTATCAAAGCAGAGGTAAAGGCATACATGCATAGAAATGTGTGCGCATTGTAAAAATTATCTAGTAATGCATTAAAGTATGAAAAAGAAAGTAAAACCCACTCAGAAGTTCCCCCACCCAAAGCAATCATGATTCAGATTTTGGTATATACATTTTGCTCAGGGAAAAATACGCCTAAGGGGAGCACATTTGGGGACCATATCGATATGGTTATCAATTTCTCTCTAACAAAAAAATGGCATGATTTATATAGCATATGTTGTTTTTTATAATATGCTTTTTCTTCCTGCATAATATATTGTACATATCTTTTCATAACAGAAAATAAAATAAATGTAGATTTATAGTAGCAATTCCAAGGTGGCTGAACTAGATTTCATTTCACGAATGTGCAATATTTAGCCTATGAGTAGAAGCTATTTAGCCTAGCCTCTACTAATGGGTAGTTGGGTTGCTCCTCATGTTTTGCTAATATAAATCGTACTGTGAGCATTTGGCTCTTTGTTGTGGTTCTTGTCTCATTATTATCTCTTTCTACTTCTAATCTCTTTACTGAAGACAAGACAGCTATTAAACAGCACATTTTAACATATGTGGGGAACTGTAGAACAGGTAATGTAGACATGGAGGTAACGCAGATGCCTAATGAGGAAATCCTTGCAGAGTTCTGTTGGTTGGGACATCTCCTTCTGCTCCCAGGATCCAAAACCTTTCCTGTGAGCTCAGATTCAACCATCAAATTGCCTTCTTGGTGCCTCTACTTGGGATATCAAATTCGAAATGTCCAAAATGCAACTCTCTTTTGAAACACATCTTTCATCAACTGGTCTTCCCCATCTCAGTCAACAGCACCATTGCTCATCCACTTGCTGAAGGCAAGAGTGGAAGAGCTTTTTTCTCTGCCTCCTTCCATGTCCTCACTTTCTACATCCATTCCATTGGTGAGTTCCTGCTGATTTTATCTTCAGAATGAATCTCTGACCTGCCATCTTCTACCTGTTTCCACTGTCTGTTTGGTTCCTTGCCTATAGGATGGTGACAGTCTTCTCACTTTCTCCCACTCTCCCATTGGACTTCTCCCACACAGCTGTGAAAGTGATCATGTCATACAAAGATGGACTGATATTGTTATAACAAAATTTCTTTCATTCGTATCTTGTTTATGTGAACAAAGTTTCTTGGCACTTGAAGCTACAAAAATAAAAATGCATTGCTAATAATAAAATGTTAATATTTATGTTTAATAAGAATACCCATTTGTAATGTAATTGTTTGGATCAATTGCTTATTAATGAAAAAGGTAATGAGGCCCTCCATTAATGATCATGCCCACAGCCGACTTTAAAATTTCTCAGTGGTGCCCCTTTATATTTTGCTTTCAAGGGAAAGTTTTAATTCCTTGCTTTGGTCTACAAACCCTGAATGCTGTGGCATTTATTTACCTCCCAGCATCTTTTTGCATCTCTCTCTGTCTTACTCCCTCTGCTCCAGTGCCTCTTTCTTACAGTTTCTTGAACATTCCCAACTTTTTTTTTGATGGAGTCTCACTCTGTTACCCAGGCTGGAGTGCAGTGGCATGATCTTGGCTCACTGCAACCTCCGCCTCCTGGGTTCAAGCGATTCTTCTGCCTCAGCCTCCTGAGGAGCTGGGATTATAGGCGTGTGCCACCACACCTGACTAATTTTTTATTTTTAGTAGAGATGAGGTTTCACCATGTTGGCCAGGCTAGTCTCAAACTCCTGACTTCAGCTGATCCACCTGCCTTGGCCTCCCAAAAGGATGGGATTACAGGTGTGAGCCATCTCGCCTGGCCAAACATCCCCAACTTTTTACCACCCGAGGCCAGTTACACAGTTATGCTGTTCCCTCTGCCTGGCCTGCTATTCTGTCTATTTCTTTTGGGCTTATCTTCTTTCCTTCCCCTAGTTTGCAATGTAAATGTGCCTTATACAGAGAGATTTTCACTCCACATTTAAAGTACAGTTGACCTTTGAACAGCATAGGGGTTAGTGGTGCTGACACCTGCATAGTCGAAAATCCCTGTATAACTTTTGACACCCCCGTAATAACTTAATTACCAACAGTCTACTGTTGACTGGAAGCCATACAGAGAAACAGTTGATCAACACATATTTTGCATGTTGTATGCATTATATATTTTTACACTAGAGAAAAAAATGTGATTAAAAAAATCATAAGGTAAGAAAAAATCCACTGACACTACTGTACTGTATTTATCAATGTCATAAGTTTAAACCATTTGTTTACAAGAGGAATGGCTAACTGAAATGGAGGGTAATCATAGCTGCAGACTTCCATCTACAGTACATATCGAGCAATTCAACTTTTTCATGACCTTTCTCTGCTTAATGGAGCACTTCCAGCATCACTGGTAGCGCTTTGTGTGAGTCCCCTTGTTATCAAGGTTTACAGTATTAAATCAAACATGATGAAAGATACATGAGAACTGTGAGGCCGCTTTTCACTGAGATCTGCAATTTACTGGAAAGAGGAACTGCTTATGTGGAGATGATTAGGGTCACATGGCATTTTAAATAGCAACGGGGTGGCCATGAAATGATTACACTTGTACAGCATGTACACAGTTGATTTTATGCAGTTATGATTTAATACTACATCTTTACATTTGTTTACATTTCTCTTGACTGTGAATGGCACCACGTAAGGCATCTAAGTGTTTGTGTGCATAAGTTTTGATAAACTTTAACTTCTTATGGTAGATTTATGTATATATTATGGTGGTAAATGATAAAATAGGCTAGCATCTCCATATATTTTATGCATTTGTGACACATATAACTTTTCTTATGTTCTTGATATTTCTAGGCTATGTGGTTCATTTGAGAGATTTTTTCAAATGTGAATCTTCAAAACATTTTTAATATGTCTACTAAAACAAATCTGTGTACAAGTGGACCCCTGTAGTTCAAATCCGTGATGTTCAAAGATCACGTGCATGTACCCGCCTCCTCACTTACTTTTTTCTTTGATTTTTGCCTCTTGTTTCTTACTTTCTTAGAAATTTTTTGACTTGCATATATTTCACTCATTTGTTGGTTTCTTGTTCACTGTCTGTCTCCTCTGCTAGAAGGTAGGCTCCACGAGGGCAGGGCTGTGTGTGTCTTATTCAACAATGCATTCCTGGACTGCAGCACAGAACCAGGCACAGAGTAGGTTCTCAACAAATAATCTGATGATTTTGTTGTTTCTGTGGTTTTCTTGCACAGCCATGCTTGGATACCAGTGCTGAAGACCTTTAAACCTGCAGGCTTAACCCACTCAGGGGCTGAGGCATCTTCATACCTAAGGAAATATGTCCCTACCAGGTGGGGTCTTGCCTTAAGCCTAAGGTCCAATTACTCTGATGAGTTGCTAAGGGGCTTGCAACCTGTTGAAGTGTAATTTTCATCCCTGCCCCTTTCTCTCACATCTCAACTTCTATGAGCGCCTGTTCCATATGATGGGGATTCTGCCCCTAGTTTGGGTTTGAAATTAAGTTGGGGGCTAGGACTTGTGGTTTTGTGAATATAGCCGTACCAGCCCCTCTTTCTGAAGCCTGATTTGTTCTTGATTCCATCCCTAGCCATTGGCTAGGATGTTGCCTCTGATCAGACAGATTGTCCTCCTTTACTTACCCTTCCATCCTTTCCTGCCTGTTCCACCCACCTGACCAAAAATATTGTTACCTTCTAAGTTTCCGCCATGCTCCACCACTGGGTGGGACAGTGACGTTGTAGTCAAGTTTACCACTATTCTTTGGATGTTGGGATTTGGATGCTTGCTGTCCAGTTTCACTTGGGCTGGCCTATGGGAAGAGGGCTTTAGAGCTAAATAGCCCTGAATTTGAATTCTGGTTTTGCCACTTATTAGCTGTGTGACCTTGGGTAAGTTATGAACTTCTTTGAGTCTTGGTTTTCTCATCTGTAATGTGGTGGTAAATAATACCTATCTTGACAAGTTGTGAGTCTTGGTGATTGCCTTTGACCAGTACCTAAAGCAGAGCCTAGCATAGAACTGGCACTCAAGCCTCCCAACTGCTAGCTCCATTCCTCTGTTCCTAGTTTATTTCCCCCATCCCGCCTGCCAATGGTGCAGGTTCTGGCCTGTGTCCATAGAGTCCTCTGGACTATTTTAGACTGCTCTTTCTATCTTGATGTGAGCTGAGCTGACTCCCTTTCACTTCTTAAGTTTCTGCTTTCTTTTTGGCCCATACATATCCTTTAAACCAAAACTCTTTTTTAACTGCTTCTGGTTTACATATCTGAGCCACTTTGATCTATTTCTTTCTAGCATAAGAGCCATTTGTTCACTTTTGGAAGTGAGATGCATGCCATTTCGAAGAACCCTATAGTCATATCCAGAGAAGATGCTGACCTGATTTCCCGATAGATGGTATACAGGGTGAACAGCATTCATTACATTCACATGCAGAGGATGTTCTCACAATAGAGGATTTTTTTTTGACCAATTTTAAAGCTGTATGTAACAGTGCTTTATACTACAAATAGAATGCAACAGAATGTCCCTTTGTGATAGGAATCTTACTTGTAGTGACTGTTTAAATGCCCCATTTATTTGTTTTCAAGGTTACAGTGAGAACTGCGTGACCATACAGCCTTTCTGGAAGGCATGAAGCTGCTGTTGGAGCCCAGCCCCCTCCAACACTTTGGGATGCATAATTTGAAGAATGCCTGGAATTCCATATGTTTTTTCATTCCTCCTAGACAGCGTTGACATTTGGGGATTTATTCTTAGAGTTTGCTTCTTTGAACATGTTTTGTTCAATTAGTCTACAGAAGCTGAGGTAGCATAAGCTGTTTCTTGAAGAAGTGGTAGTATATTCGGGACAGGATGTTTATGACACAACAGATGGGCTTGTGATCAGGCTAGATTGCCACTTATCAAATTGAGAGTAAACTGAAGTGAATCCACAGCACCTAGCCCAGTTCCTTGAAGAGATTAGGGACTTAGGAAGTGTTAGTTAAGAGAAAGAATGAATACATGAACAGCTAATGGTCAGAACTCTATAGAGGCCTTGGAGAAAGGAGAACATCTAAATGAGTTGGGGATTTTTAAATCTTAAAATGTCAGATGTACTATGAAATAAATACATTGTTGCTAATTTTCTTTCTAGAGATTAAAAAGTTTAGAGCTCGTAGTGGCTACCACTTATTGAGGACCTACTATAATGGATGTCTATTGTTTTTGTTGGCTCAGCCAAACGATTCCTTTTGGAGAACTGTGCCTGTCTCCATAGCCAGTGAGACTATCACACGCTGCATTGCTCAGTAGCCAGGACAGAGCACATGCCCAGGCTTGGTCACTTACAGTACTACAGTCCCTCTGGACCCATTCTTGGTGCAGGTACTGGCAGATAGATGTGTGATTCTGGTGGGGCAAATCAAGGGCTTCTTCTGGACTGACATTTGGATGTGAGGGAAAGAAAAGTTTCTTTTGGCATTGGGATTGCTAAACTTTGAAGTGACAAATTGCATAGTGGTGTGAGGGTAGAGGTTTAACAGGTGGCTCTCAAGAGAAAAACATGCATGTATGTATGTATACATACACATGTACACACATGTATACATACACATGTATACATATATACATACACAAATATATACATATTTAAATTTATTGTAAATTCTACTGATAGAAGGATATGTAGCACATAATTTTCAAATACTATTAAAATATTCATCTCTCTTTTTGCAAATTCCATGTGGCCTACTCATTCTCACAGAATGCTTTCACCTATAACTCTTGCATCTGTAGCCAACCTATGGTTACAATTCGAGGTAGTTCCAATAGGAACATTGGTTGGTATTTTCCTTTATCTTAATGATGAAAATGAAACACCAAAGATGTATTCTAAAAATGTATACATTTGTCAATGATGTGTGTGACTTCTTTGTTAAATTTGATAGTTAAAACATCTTTTTAAAAATGACAGATAACATTGTATGTTTTTGTTGTGTACAACATGTTTTGAAGTACACATACATTGTGGGACGATTAAATCCAGCTAATTAACAAGTGCATTACCTCACATAGTTGTCATTTCCGTGTTAAGAGCACTTAACCTCCACTCTTTACATTTTTTAAGAATACAACGTATCACCATTAGCTATAGTCACACTGCGGTACACAGAGATCCCTTGAAGTTTATCTCTCTTATCTGATTGTAATTATGAATCATTTGATAGTAGGTTTTGAATATTAGAATATTTCCTAAAATTTTTATTTTTCTTGATGTTGCTATCGTTGAAATATTTGTGTGTCCTCCAAATTTACCTCTGAAGTTTTTGTTATTTTCCTTGGAGCTCCATGACTCTCCCTGCATTGTGGCAGGAGAAGGTCCTCCTTACTCTTGACTTCCTCTCCAACTTGTCTTCCTTCCCTTAGCACAGGGAAGTTTTTTCTCATTTAGGGTGGATGTGGAGCATATGAGACAGCTGGCTCTCTGATATTTTCCAAATCTTTTGGGTGACGGTGTAGTGCAATGGTTGAACAGACGGCTAAGCATTTGGGCTTTGAAGACAGAGTACCTGAGGATGTAATCCTGACTCCATCACATGCCACCTTTGTGACCTTGTGACAGTTACTGAACTTCTCTGTTCCTCAATTCTGTTTTTGGTTCCATGGGGATAATGTAACCACCTACTATGGTGCCTGGTATATAGATGCATAATAAATATTTGTTGAATTGAATTAAATTCAATTTTGCTGTATTAAAATTAAATGAGATGAATTGAGAACAGTCATGTAAAGTATTTAGAACAATGGCTAACACTGGGTAAGAATGGACAGAGCCTTTATTACAACACTTTTCTTATTGCATTTCTGTTCTAATGCTTAGACTTTTGAAATTCAAAAGCCAGGAAGAGGTGAGCTGTGGTGAGGAATGATGATACAATGAAAGCAAGAGGGTGACAGTAAACATTGGGGAATAATTTAATATTTCAAAAATGTCAACTTCTTGTATACAGGGGTCTCTCAAGTAGTTTTTCCAATCCTGGACTTTTCTTTCCCCAAAGCATCTTGTATACCAATCACAAACTGACTTCTTCTCCTCAAATACCATGTCACATCTTTACTCAAAATATGTCTTTCATTGCCTACAGAATAAAGTGCAAACCCTTTAAGTTGGCCTGATGAGCCCCTAACTGTGCCTCCAATTCTATCTTCCACTTAAAGATTCAAATTGTCTACTGTTTGTCAGATATTTTAAGCTTTCCTATCATTATGATTTCCTTTTTTTCTAGTTCTTTCACCTAGAAAGCCCCCCTCCTTCTTCCCACCAAGAACACCTATTAAGGGAACAAATAGAAGCTGAAATCCAGCCCACAAATATCCGGTGTGCTGTGACTTGGCCCCATGACAGGCCAGAGGGACTTCTTTTCTTAATTCTCACGAAGACACCAAAAGCACTAGTGGCAGTTCTGGTGAAGAGGTACATAAAATTTCAACCGTATTTGCAATCTTTTCTTCTTCTTCTCATTGTTGTTGTCTTAACAACATTGAGATGCAGAATGAGGTGCAATGTTGCAATAGAGGAAGAATGCATGGTATTAGAAGAACTCACAGGAAGGGCTGTTTGCCAGGTTGCGGAGAGTCAGAGAAGGCCTCTTGGAGGCAATGACGTCTCATATAGGATCTGAAGGAAGGTGGCTAGTGATGCAGGACGTTGGTGGGGGAAGAAAGAGACAGCATGGTAAGCACAAGGAATACAAAGGAATGTAGGGGGCGAGGAAGTATGAAGGTGAAGGGTTGGAATGCGGAATGATGAGAGTTGATCCTGGGTAGATAAGCAGGAATCAGATAAGGAAGGATATAAAAAGGCCAGGTAAGGGCTTTGAGCTTTCACCTGGGGGCAAAGAGAAACTTAAACTTAGAAGTGTTTATGTGGGGAAATGACATAATAGATTTATGCATTAGAAAGATCACTTTGGCTATAGCGCTAAAGTGGGAAAAAATGAATTGGGGTGGAGCTTGGAGAAGGAGATAGAGAGGAGTATGTATGGTCAGAAAACGCAGGCAGCAGGGAGACCAGTTGGAAGGCTGATGTGGAAATCCAAGTAAAAAGTGATGGAGCCTGACCTGGAGCAGTGCCAATGGAGAGAGTGAGAGCTGGATAAAGAGATATCTGGGAGGTTGAATGAAGAGGACTGGGTATGGAGTGGGGGTAGAGAAGTGTCGATGTTACTAACGTGGAAAACTGAGTAGATAGGAGTAGCTTCTGAGATAAGCAACACTCCAGGCTGCAAGATGATTCATTTGTTTTAAATATGTTAGAAATTCTTGTGGAATTGCCAGTCAGTCCATGGGTATGGGTGTATATAGCTGCAGGAAAAAGGTCTGTGTTTTGGAATTCAGATATTTGTGGATTTCTATGTATTTGCATCTCTCTCACTGGGATTAGGGACAGCAGTCTCTGTTTTCAAACACATGAATATCTATGCAGCAAAACATGCTCAATATCCACAGCAGATAGGCCCAAGAGTACAAGCGGCTTCCTAAGAGTTCAGGTGAAGTTTTTCTGGCAAATGAGTTTGTGAAAAATGTATGAAAAAAACCTGTTAGGATATCAGAGTTTTCTATTTCAGAAAACTAGATGCAAGATTGTCCACCTGTACTATCTCATTGAATTCTTACATTAACCGTATGAGGTAGGCATGATTAATTTTTTTTTTTTAAGGAAAAAGCCCCCTGAGGTGCAGATAGGTTAATGAAAATGCCAAGACCATAGCATCAGTAGTCAAAACCAGTCAGTCTAAGGTAGGAGAATGTTTCAAAAATAAAGGATTAGTAACAGTCTCAAATATCATAGGCAGGTAAAGTAAATCGACAATGAAATTGCCTCACTGGATTTGGCAATTTAAAAATTACTTCTGGGGAGGCAATTTCAGGAAAGCAGTTGAAAGGAGGCCAGTTTGTTGGGGGTTAAGGAGTGAAGAGGAGGCAAGAAAGTACCTAGCACAGACTTCTCAGAAGATTGATCATGAAGTGATGGGAGAGACACAGCCAAAGCTTGAGGGAAATCACAAGTTAAGAAATCATTTTTAAAGCATGTTAAATGTCCAAGTGAGAAGTGAGGGACAGTCGGTAAAGTGAGGTCTCCCCAGAGGCCCAAATGATTAGGATCCAGATCAGCGATGGAGGGATGGTGAGAGAAATTGCTTTCTATTTGTTTGGAAGAAAGAAGAAAGGGAAGAGAGCAATGGCAGGAAGTGTAAGAATTGACAGCATGACCTGTTTTCTACAAGTCATCTTCTGAGACTGGGAGGTGAAAAAGTGACAACTGAGGTGTGAAAAGAGACAAGATGTTTTGAAAAACTACAGCAGATAATGGAAGACACAGCTGATCAGGGATGTACAGAAGGATTGGTCTGCACTGAGAAAGTCAAGTTGAGTCTGGAGGCCTTCAATGTATGGCGCATTAGTCTGAGAGGTTTTGTGGTTCTTTTCTGGGCTTCTCAGCAGATACAAGTACATAGAAACTCACAGTTGCATATACTAGAGCCTTTGTGGGACAGGTGAAACCAAAGTGTGATCCTTGGGAGCTGAGGATTTTGCTACAGTATTGAAACCCCAGAGATTCCCATAGGATGCAGCCTTGCTCTAGGTTAGGGGTTCTAAACCTTGATACATATAGATAATGATGGCTGGGTGCTGTGGCTCATGCCTGTAATCCCAGCACTTTGGGAGGCCGAGGCTGGTGGATCACGTGCTCAAGAGATTGAGACCATCCTGGCAAACATAGTGAAACCCTGTCTCTACTAAAAAAAAAAAAAAAAAAAAATTACAAAAATTAGCTGAGCATGGTGCAACGGGCCTATAATCCCAGCTACTTGGGAGGCTGAGACAGAAAAATCTCTTGAATCTGGGAGGTGGAGGTTGCAGTGAGCCGAGATCATCATGCCATTGCACTCCAGCCTGGGTGATAGAGTGGAAAAAAAAAAAAAAAAGAAAGAAATCATCTGGGGAATTTTAACTTAAAAAAAATAGTAATGTCTATGTCTCATCCTAGGAAATTTTGATTTACTTGGTCTGGGCTGTGGCTTTGGGATTCTTATAAAGTCTCCAGGTGATTGTAATGTGCAGTCAGGATGGAGAATTAGTCTTCTTCTAATCTCCGGTTCGCAAAGCAAGTTAATAACCTGTACCAGCCAGGATAGATAGACTAGGTTATGGCACAGTAACAAATAGTGCTGGATTGTCAGTGCCTTAACACAACGAGGGTTTATTTCCTGCTTAGGTAATGTCTACTGCAGGTCTAGGTAACGCTTCTGGGCAAGTGTTCTCCTTGTATTTGTTGGCATTCCCTAGTCACTGAGGCAGAGGAAGAGGAGGATGAGAAAATAAGTCCTGGTTCTTAGATGCTCACCTGGAAGTAGCACCCTTTCCCTTCATTCCTATTTCACTAACTAGCATTAGTTCATAGCCACACTAATTTCAAGAAGCAGGAAAAGGCAACTGGATATTGGTGAACCTTAGTAGTGACCACTTTCTAGAGCCTTCACTAAATGAAAGTAGAAGGGGAGAAAAAGGCTCATGTATTTACTTTCAAACACTTACATAGTGCTTATTACCTGTCAGATATTGTCTGCAGTGGCTTTCAAGTAGTAACTAACTTAATCTCCGTATAAACACTATTAAATAGGCAATGATTAACCCCATTTTACAGCAAGGGAAGTTGTGGTTAAATAACCTGGTCTGGGTCATATAGCTAGTAAGTGAGAGAGGCAAGATTAAGTTTCAGGTAGTCTGGGTCCAGAGTCCAGGCATTGAGTCTCTAGTCTGCTTCCTCTCAATTTAGATCCTGAGTGGGGCAGCGGAAAGGGGAAAAGGTAGAAGATATAGGTGTAAATGTGGGACTTGGTGCATGCAGAGGAATTTAGTCATGTTCGCATTCTTCACTGCTAGAGCTGGGATAGGGCTTTGGGGAAAGGCACGCAGCGAGCCTTGGGGAGGAAAAAATGGAATGGAGTGATACTGCTCTAGTGAGGCCCACCCTGGAGGCCGTGATAGGGAATCACTTTTGCCTCTTTCCTTTTTTCCTTCTTCCCATTCCTCCATCACAGCCACCCATTTAGCATCTACAGATCGTAACTCGGATTGGTACTGAGGTTTGCTTAGAAACAGAAAGCAGGAATTAGGAGAAAAATTTCCCAAGAAAGTAGGGGTTGGATCATTTGCACATAAGGGATCAAAGAGTAAGTGTCAAACTGAAACTATTTCTAATGCATTTTTGAAAATTTACATAAAATTACAGCTACTGTTAAGTAAACTATGTTTAAAAAATTTTCAGAGGAGGAGTATTTGATAAAAGAGTCCTTCAGTGAACCAGTAGTAATTCCAAATCATCACTTCCAACATCAATTTTCTAAGCTTCATGTTTATATTGGTTTCGGTTAGACTGGAACACATCTGCAGTGCATTCAGCCAGCTTTCATTCTGCTGTGACTTAGGAGTCAGTAGACACTTCTGGGGATTGGAATTCTTGGTGATCACAGACAAGGTCTCTCTAATTACCTACCCGGAGGGACAGAAGAAAAGAACAAATGATTCTGTTTTAAAATGGAAGTTTGGCAATAAAACAAAACGAAGCTCTTTCTTTGTATGACATTGAAGCTTTCTAATTCCTCTTTCATCTGTTAAATCTTGTAGTTTGTTCACAACATATGGTGCCTGCAACACGCTTTTAAAATGCTGTATTAGCACCTTGTTGGAGTTGGCCAGCATGTTCTTTAGGGCTGGTGAGTCTATGTGATGCTGCCACTCGATTTTCCTTGACTCTATTTTGATTGGGAACAGTTGCAAGTTCCCAGTCAGTTCTCAACCGTTGCCAAGGGTTTCTGTTGTCTCATGGGCTGCAAAATCAGTGATGGCAATAAAGATCCTTGAGGTTGCTGGTTGTTACCACAGTAGCCTAAGATTAGGTTATTTTCTGTTATTTACAAGGAGCTCTGGCTACAGGGTCAGGAGACCTGATTCTAGTCTCAGTGCAGACTGTTCTAAAGCACTGTGTCATCTGGGACACGATACTTCATTTTTTTGGGTCTTGGTTTCTTCCTTTATAAAATGAAAACTTAAACTAGAAGATTAAGAAAAGTATGCAACCTTTTGACACTTCTTAACTACCACATTTTTATGATCATTAAAATAATCCAAACGTTATAATGCTATGGAGTTGTTAGAAACAAGAAAGGATGAATGTTATTTTAATCGCATCTGCAGATGGAAATAAGGAAGTTCTACCTGTAATTTTGTGACTGTGTCTTAATGGAGTCCAAAATAATTTCCTCTTTGGGAAATGTGAGCTAATACACCCACAGAGGAATGATTAGGAACAAGGATATATATATATACTAGATGGGAAATGCTGAGAAGCTGAGATTTGAAATCAATACCCATAGGTGAGATGTGGGCAGCTGATGATATGCAAAAGAACATATAGATTTGAAATATTCTCTGTTAATGATGATGATGGAATTATTATAGCATGCTGGAAGTCTAGAATAGCAATGAATTATACATGTTTAAAAAATAAGCCTGCCTCTTCACCAACCCAGCCAATGAATAGCTGATTAGGATCATTTGAACACAGGTCACAAAAGACTCGCTAGAGTGGGAAATTCAATTATGCGTTTAAGGCTGCTGTGGTGATGGCGGTTTTAGTTCTTCCTACCAACTGCAGGGAGGGAGCTGTAACCTGGCCATATCTCTGAGTGCTGCTGTGGCAAGCTCACTACAGATCCAGTTGGCACCTGAGTCTCTTGTTATTGAACTAAACACACCTGATGTATTTAACAGACATTTTAACTGTAAGGGGATAAGCTCCATGGCCAGCAGTGCTTTGGAAAGCTAGAATAGCCTAGTGTTATTCCACGGAGTCTCTTGGTCTTTTTGCATAAAGATTTTTAGCGGAATAAAATTGCCTTGTGTCAACCTTCTGGGTTTGCTCAGTTGCCTGGGCTCTGAAAATTTCAGAGAGGGAAAGAGAGAGAAGAGAGAGAGAGAGAGAAGAGAGAAGAGAAAGGAGAGGAGAAAGAGGAGAGAGAGAGCAGGAGAGGGGGAGAGAGGGAGAAAGAGGCAGTGAGAGAGAGTTAGGTCTTGTTTGAGGTCAGGTTTGAGGTCAGTGATTGGTAATCTAGAGGGTTCCAAAAAAGGACAGGTGCTGAGATGTGTACTCGGACCCCCTGCCTGGGGATTCCCCCTGCTTCTGGTAATCTGATAATTTCTAAAGCAGTTACCTCTCCTCTAGTAAGTTGTGACCTCAGCAAAAGAGGACGCACCCATACAACTATCCTTTCGCCTTCAACACTCAAGACTTTGCTCCACCACCAACCGCAGACTCCGGGGCAGTGCACTTCTGGTCCCCCATTCTTTGACCCTGTTTACACAATCGTCCTTTCTTGACAGGCCCAGGTGCAGCCCCTGGAGAAGAGAGGACGCTTTACACTTATCGTATTTACCTGGAGGGCTTGTTAAAACGGATGGTTCAACCCAATCCTCAGAGTTCCTGGTTCCCTAACTCTGGGGTAGAATCCAATAATTTGCATTTTAAACAAGTTCTTAGGCGGTGCAGATGCGGATGCTGCCACTCCGGGCCACTTTGAGAACCACTGCCTTGGATCAAAGGAGGTGCTTCGGCGCGGGCTCCTCTTTCCTTTTCATCTCTCTTTGTCCCCTTCGTACTTATGCCATTTTCCCTTCTCTGTGGCATATTCAGGCTTTTGGACTGTTTGTAACGGTTCCACTCCTGTCCGTTCTCAACGCCTGAGATTTGGCGGGGCGGGCGGTGGGGAGGGCGCGTTGTTAGAGGCGATTCCTGCCCTGCCTCACCCTGGCGCATCTTCACCCCCGCAGCCTTTACCGTTTCTCCATCGCTAACGCTGCCCGCCTCACTCCCCATCTCCCGGGTGGGAATTATCCACCCTCTCCCCCTACTCTTCCCATCAAGTGCAGCCTTCCCCAGAACTTTGCAGCGGTGGCGGGCTCGCGGCTCGCCTCCTGCGCTCAGCGGCCCTGGAGGAAGCTCCCCTGGGCGGCCGCCCGCTCCCCCAACACGCCCAGCCCGGCCCGGGTCGCCGGGGCCATTCCGGGAGCCTGCTGCTCGCTCGGACTCCCGAGCTCGCGCTCCCTTTCCGGGGGTGGGGTAGGGCGGTGCGGAAAGCGCCAGTGTTGAGGAAGGTTTCGGGCGCCGGAGCCCGGAGGGGGGCGGTAGCAGCGTCAGGTGGCTGCTCTGCGTCCCCGCGCGCCGCCCAGCCAGTCCCTGCCCGGCTCTCAGCCTCGGCTGGAGCGCGAGCCTGTCCGCACCTCCGCCCCTGGAGCAGCGTCCGCGCCAGCAGCCCGGCCCCGGACCCGAGCGGGAGACGCTGAGATGTGAGCCTCCGACTGGCCAGCTCTCTCTCGGGCACCCGCCTCTCCCACTCCACGGGCCCCATTGGACCGCGAGCGCTCGCCTCGATCTCCGGGGAGAGGAGCAACTACCAGGCGCACAGCCCAGCAGAAGTTGGGCTGCGCTGGGCGGCCGGGAGCTCACTGCGCGAGGGGGTGGGCGAGGAGACCCGGAGACGAAGGCGCGGGAAAGGAAAGGGGTCTCGGCGTGAGCTGAGGGGTTCCTGGGGGAGTGGGGGCTTGAGTTTGCTCTTGCGCTCCCCCGGCCCCGGGGCGCGGGGCAGGGGGAGAGATGCGGAGCCCGCGCCCAGGCGCCGGCCGCCGCGGTAGCAGCCTCAGCAGCAGCCTCAGCATCAGCACCGGCGGGACAGCGACAGCGGGGGCGGCGCAGGCGCACTGTGCCCCGCGGAGCCTGCAGTTCCCGAGCCCCGTGTGCGGCACCGCCACAGTCTGGGCAGCGGCGGCCGGGGGAGCGCTACTACCATGAACTGCCTGGTCCTCCTCCCCAGAGCTGCTCATCCAGGTCGGGCTGGAGACACAGTCAGGGGACCCCGTCGCCGCCGCCGCGCCCCGTCTTCTTTCGGCTCAGTCTTCTCTTCCACCTTTTCCTCCTCTTCCTCCACCTTCTCTTCCTGCATCCCCCCCTCCCCCGCCGCGGATCCTGGCCGCTGCTCTCTACACCCAGGATGCCGGGGGGCAAGAGAGGGCTGGTGGCACCGCAGAACACATTTTTGGAGAACATCGTCAGGCGCTCCAGTGGTAAGGAGAGTTGTAGTTCAGAACACCCCCACCTCCATCCCGCCCACATGCGCCCCCCATCCTCCCCATCCCATACCTCTCCCAAGGGGGGAGGGGGATGCAGGCAGGCTTACCTGGTGGTTTCAGTTACCAGTTAGGCTGGATTTGTGGGTGGGGGTGGCAATGAGGTGGTGGAGGAAAGTTAGTTGCATCCTGACTCGCCCCCTCCCACCTGTCCAGAGCCCAGAACTGGAGGAAATAAAGGGGTTGGATAGGGTGTAGTAGGTACATCTGGAGCATAGAGTTGAGTTTTGCTTTTATTTTTCTTGTTCTTCCTTCTCCCACATTTTTTTTCCCAAAGTGGGCAGCAGGGACTGACCAAATTCTGAGTTAATCTCAGTGGAAACGTTTCCCTCAAGTTGGGAACGGCTGCGAAAGTGGCTACTTAACAAGATTTAAATCTCTGGAAAGGCTTTTGGCCCTCATGGGCACGGGGAAAGGTGCTTTGTGCTGGGGAGAGTCGTTGGGGTTGAACCTAAAAAAGAGTTCAGTGATTGAAAGATGGGAAGGCAATTACTGTGGACAAATTGGTGTTTAAAGTTTCTTCTTGCTATGTTTTACGTTGTGTATTGGTCTATATATTTCGTTTGACTTAAACACTAGAAACATAGAAGCGAAGCAGTAGCTGTTGTGCTTTTAATGCGATTAGAAAAAAATTCAAAAAGATGCCATCTTACTTTGCTTCTGATGTTAATGTTTTCTTGCCTTAATGTGTCTTTAAAATACCATCCATTTATACATTCATTTCCTACCAGATATTCAGGATGGGAATGGTTATACATTTCCACATTTTAAGACTTTATAAACTTTGCATCTTACTGACGTCTGCATTTTCTACTTGTTTTTAATTCTTTTGTATAATTTTAAACTTCATAAGTAAGATATGTTGAATATCTTTTAAAGTTTTTCCTTCAGAGGTTATTTTGAGATCTCTTGTTTGGAGAATAATGAGAAAGACATTTCTGTATATGGAGTAGAGTAGAGCTTGGAACAAAGCAATGGAAATACTCTATGCATTTCTACAGTACCTTGTTTATGCATTCAATGAAACAATATTTATTTGGGTGCCTTATACCATAGACATTCTGTGGTTTCTTGGGATTAAAAAACTAATTAATACACATCCCCTCTTCTTAAGAAGCTCCCTGCCTACCTGGAGGCACACAGAAAGACAGAGGCACACCGAAGTGATAACAAATGATTAAATAAATGATCCTTACCTAAGTGGTATAGATTATACACATTCTTAGCTTAGAATCTCTTTTAAGACTATGCTTGCAAATATTTCCCCTCATTTTGAGACTAACTGTATTTAAGTGTCTTAAAGTATTTCCCCTAAATATCTGACTTGGTATTTGTTTTTAATTTGAGGTTTTAAACTTTATTTCTTCGTTTTGGCCAATGCCTGAAACAATAGGAGTCTACAGCAGCAGTGTTGTATTTGAGTTGGAAAAAATAGCTAATAGGGTCTGGCTTAGTATTCTTTTAAGTACCTGTAATATTTTTGAGTTACATAAATTCACAATGGTAGGGAATTTTTATACTTATACATTACCTTCTTGTATTAATATTACGTTAAACCTGTAATACAAGGGGATATTACTCTTAGTTTGGGAGAAATGTGAGGGTTATTGGAATTAGTTAAGTATATAAGTCTTATTTCAGCTTTCTCCTCCTCTTGGGTTGTTTCAACTCCACACAATTTGGTCTGTGAGAGGACTTTTCAGAGAAGGCCTTAAAAAATCCAGTCTCCAGGCTTACGATTGCTCTGCTTGATAAAGAGAAAGAACATGAGAATTCCTTGACTAAACTTTACTAATGAAGCAACTTTGGTTGAAGCTTCTTATATAGGCTGTGAAACTATGAGATGGTTTTTTTTGAATTTTTACAAATTGTAGATCTATTATGAAATGAAGATTTACCTTAGGTGGCTTAGAAATGTCTGTTTCTGTTGCCTCCATTTTATATCTACCACTCAAATTAATATTTTATCTTTTTTACATTTCATATTCATAATTGTTTCATTGGTTAAATGTTTCTTTCCTGGATAAAACTAAGTGCAATGACAATTTATCTGTTCTGGCACTTACGTGCCACCTCTAATTGCTGATGGGTAATTTTGAATATCACTGCTCAAAGACCCTGAGCTGTTTGAATTGTGTTAGATATTTGTAGTAAGTATATATACAGGTGTATGTGATAAATACTGAAACGCCTCAGTACCTTTTTATAGGAAGAACCTCAGAAATTGAGAATTATGGTATTAAATTGGTCTATACATGCATGGGGGAATATCCCACAGTTGTCATTTCTATATGATTTGGAAGAGAAATAGAAAAATTTATCGTGAGAAATTGTTTAATTGAGACTAATAGAAAATTCCCTTCAGGATTCTCACAGATGGATCAGGTTTGTCACTTTGAAGTTTTCATTATTCTCTAATTTAACAACATTGAAAGTGAAGTGTTGGCAGAGCTTTAGTAGGAAGAGAAAGAATAGAAGCCAGCACTCCCAATCTATTTAACAATTGAAGAAACAGAGGCTGGCATTGTCTTTTTACCTGAACCCCAAGAAAAGCTCTTTCTGATTCAACGTCATTTTCTTCTTATGAAAAGATCAGACCTTATAGTGAGAATCAGCTAAACATAGAAATACATATCGAGAGATACACAGATAATACACAGGCACATAGGTAAACACTCAGATACACAGATAATACACAGGCACATAGGTAAACACTCAGATGGTCATTTTCTTCTTATGAAAAGATCAGACCTTATAGTGAGAATCAGCTAAACATAGAAATACATATCGAGAGATACACAGATAATACACAGGCACATAGGTAAACACTCAGATGGTCAGGTATCCATCCAGAAAAGTGAAAAGAGGAATTTCCTACTTCTCCTATTTTGAGATTTGTCTGTAAAGTATGTCAACCACCCTACAGACACAGAGGAAGCAAACTCTTTTCCTCTCTCTTGCGCACAAGGAGCAAAACACACGTGGAAACAAAACACACAGAGCAGAGAGAAAGGGTGGGTTGAGGGAGAGAGAGATTATGGGACATGAAAGGGAAATGGACACAAAGAGAAAATGTCAGGCATTTATTTGTCCATGGATATCACTAATGAACTGAAATCTCAGCCAGTTACAAATTTACCAGAACACTTTTTGATGATGCAGAACAAAAGAGCAAGAAGTGTGGCATATTTGAATGTCACTTTTATACCTGAGGATTTCCTAATAAAGCCCCAAACTCTTTAGATGCAGTTTCCCAGAATAACAGCATTGTATTCTGTGTTCCAGAGTAGCAACTATAACCTATTTGCTATTATGTCACACCTCTTGAGATTGGATTTTTATTTTCCTTATTTGGTTGACTCAGTCTGTTGTGAGTGAGCATTACAAGTCGTTACTGGTGATTCGAAGTCTATAAAATAAAATAATGAGGGCTATTGAGTAGGATGCATACACACACATTTTATAGCCAGATCTCAAAAGAAGCAAGGAATTCCTCTTTTCAGTTTTAAGATAAAAGATAAGATCATTTCTAGACAAAAGGAATTATAATAATTCTTAGCATGTGATTCTAGTAAATATACAGAGTGTTGTTATTCTAAGAAGTTGCAAAGGTTAAAGTATAAATGCTATAGGGCTGTTTGGACAAATTTTGGGCTAGTATGATCAAAATAAGCTGTTAGTAAGGGAGGTTTGAGGACTGTGTGATGAGTTCATTACATCTGAGCAGTGTATCCTAGAAGACCCCCCAAGGGCTTACAGACTAGATTTGTATCTAGAACATTATTAGGATACCTTCTTTTATTTAAATTTCAATTATTTTTGCAAACTATTAATCTAAATTGGGCTCTAGGGAGCAGTAAACTTGTGGGTAGAGGTTAAGTATCTGGTTAAAATTTAGATTCAAAAGACAAAAAATATTTCAAAGACCTTCAACTTGATTTTGTCTTTGGGCAGCACATTTTACTCATATGCTGTCTTCAATTCCTTAACAAGTAGGCAGAAATGATTCATTTGAGTGACAGTAAACTGGATTGCTATTTTGAAAAATTATAACTACAAATTAATACTCCTTACCTAGAAATTAATTATTGTTATTTAATATTTTAAGCGTTGTGAAAAATTGGAAGCTTATTTCAGCTTTGTGGAAAATGAGAAGTGTTTTTCTTTTTGGGGAAAAAGGGGGTTCAGGAAAGAAGAAAATAGAGAAGGTAGTATTGTATGAACCACTTACCTTTTGAGAAGGAGAAGCTCAATATCCTCAATTTTTCATTCTTCTTGAGATGGCTAGGTTGTGCAAGCACTTTTTTAAAATACTCAACTATCTCTTGTTGAAAACTCCAAAATTATTTTATGCTGTAATTGACATTTATACAAATTGAGGTCTTAAAAGAAACCTGTAAGAGAGGAAACCGAACTAGTGATCTATAAACAGAACAGAAAAAGAATAATAACTTTTAAAATTAGCCAATTTAAAAGAAATCATGAAAAACAAATGGACTTTATTTTGGTTGTTGTTGTTATAAAGTTATTGACATTTTTTCTTGAAAGGTTTTCTTTAACATCTAAGACACTCTTCAGGAAATATTGATAAAACCACACAGTGTTTTTGAAGCATTGGTTTACTCAGGTCCTGTAATATACCTCTTTAACATTCAAAATATCAAAGAGGTTGAAATTATACTGACCACTTCCTAAATTATATTTATAAATAAGCCACAAGATTGTCCCTTGCCTTAGATTCCCATACTCTGTTATATAATGAATGCAGCACATTGCTGATAGAGGGCTGCTTGTTCCAAGATACTGTTGTCTTCCCCTTTTCATCTGTCTTTTGCTTGATTCCAGAAGTAGGATGTCTAAGAAGTCCATCTACCTAGCCACCTTGTAACTGATCTACTAAAAGGACCATATAAACACTGTTTTTAATAGAAGGGAGTAGCTATGATTATTTTAATGTATAGCAACTGAGTAGATTTCCTAAAGAAACTCTTGTTTAGTCAGTGTTTATCTTTTTCTTTCCTTATGAGTCACAGCCAAGTTTCTTAGCTTGGAGGAACAATGCTTCTCCATTCTTCACAGTGTAGCCCAGGAAAAGGTGATATTGTTCACCAAAGTACTGTAGTTAGTATTTACCACAAGAGGTCACTCTGGGTTCTGTCACAGGTGAAGCAAGTAGTTAATATTTTTCTCTTTTTCTGTTCTCTTTCCTCCCCCTTCACGCAACCAGCTCACCCCCACCAAATTTGACTGGGAGGGAGTCAATGTAGGTAGTTGGTCCTCTTAGAAGAAAATATCTAAAATATAAGACATGCAGAAAAGTTAAATGAAAAAAAGGTATTTATATTAATTATTAAAATTTATTTTAGTTGATAGTGATCAACATTTTATAACTACACGAATGTGATACTAATAAAAATTGTTTCTGTAAATAAATGGATTTAAATACATTTTAGACTAATAGAGCATTTTATTTAGCACATAAGCAAAATTTTATTGTAATATACAGTTTTAGCATTTCATATACATACAGTATATGAAATATAAAGTCTTGCAGAAACTTCATGCTCAACTTCATAGTGCTTCATACTCAGAAGGAGACTACATATTTCCCACTTCAACAGAATTTTTCTCTATGAGACATCTTTATATAATTTGTATTGAATTGGTGAAGTAGAATCAGTTCATAACAGTGTTTTAATTTTATCAAAAGATAGTTTACAGATTTGTAGTTACTTCCTCAGGATGTTATGTGATTCTAGCATTTTGTTTTTACCCAAATTTTAAAAATAAAATACAAACCTAAATTATTTAAAATTATTAAATATTATTTTCAAAGTTCTTCAAATTATTAAACTCCAAAAAACACAGGATTGAGGATAGACTGTTTTAAGAGTTTTGTTTCCTCTTAGTTGGTAAATCTGAATTTTGGTTTAAGGCAATTCTTTTTTTTTTTTTTTGTAGGATTAGAAACCATATATCAAGAGATGCTTTGAAATGTTCCACACAAAATTGGTTTTAATGGGAAAAATTGAAATATGCCTTAAAGTACTTTTCTAAATAAAAGAGATGTTATCTGATATGAATCAGATAAACATGAATAACAAATCACAATCCAAAACCAGTGGCAATTATTGTTGTGGAAATTGAGGTCAAAGAAAGTAGTGTTGATGTGTTCTAGAAAATGGACATTTATAAAACAGGTTCTTTTACCAGTAGCAAAGCAGAATTAAAAAAAATTCCTCAGCATTTTTCACTAAATAGGCTAGCTTAGTAATATGACACAACTTTTTTTCATCATTTAAAGATGATTAAAAAGAATCATTTAAATATTTTATATAATGTAGAAGTTGTATATTAGAAAGGCTGAGTCTTCAAATATAGTTGATCAAATGGAGGCAGTAATAACTATTGTCACATAAATCAGTGTGTATTTTAGACATCATTTTAATACTTGGTTATATGTGGATATTATTGCCTAGTAAAGAGACATATTTTATATACATTCTAGATAGTAGTTTTGTGATATATTAAGTTGCCAAAAGGAAAAAGAAGAAAATTAATGAGCACAGTAATTTAGAAAGAAAGTGTGGCTAGAAAGCTATTTGAAATGTTATTGCAAATAGATTTCTCTTTCCTTTTGGGTCTGATCCCATAACAAAAATATAACTATTGAGTACAAACTCATGTGGACCTCAAAAGATATGAAATTTGAGGTCTGAGCTTATGTGCACAAACATAAAAGTTGGTAGATGTAAGGACATATAATTGGGAAGTCATGAAAATTTGGTATGTGAACTAAGCTCCTTGAGGATATAGGTCATACCTTAAAAAGACTTTTCCGTCTTCCACTGTGCAGGGCACACAGCAGTAAGTATTCGTTGAATAAATGCTTTTTTTGATTTTAGTCTCCTAAAGTAACCAAGAGCATAATTAATTTTTTCCCCAAGCCAATGCTGATTAAATCTGTTAAATGAGCTTGAATAAGTAATTACATAGTTAAAACTATTTAGTTAATCAATGCATATATCTGAAAACAGAAACCACACTGCATAGGGCAAATCAGACGGTGTTCTGAGAGGATGAGAAAGGAATATGAAATGGATCCCTTGCTCATTTCCTGTTCCAAATTGAAGTACAGCTGAAATATGTCTACCATTTTTATTTTAATCATCAAGAGCTTGAAAGCTGGACTCTTTTATACCAGAAAGAACTGCTTAAAAATTTGTAGATTCTAACTAAATTATTTTAACAACTTCGCAGTTAGGAGTTATTGATGGTGAGTTTTATCTCTGGGAATCAATCCTTACCTGCTTAAGTACCTTCTGAATGAGTTTTGCCTGGGGGAGCAGGTTATAGCCCTGTGCAGTATCCAGCAGAAGAGTAAATGAGTTGTAGATTTTTAGAGACTGCAGGGCCAGCTTCAGCTTGCCATATTTAAAAATCTAAAAATTGAACAACTCACTTGGATTGAGGGGAAAAGTTAACCTTTCTCCTCATCTTTTCTCTAAGCCCTTTTTGGTCTGCTGGCATTTTTTTTTTTTTTAAATTTGAGGGCAGATGAAAGCACAATGAGTTTATTTTTATATATTTATAGCATTGGAAAAAAACAGAGGGGTTCTACAATGGGGGTTAAAGAGTCTCAGAATAAAGACTCTTAAATACAATGCTGATCTTTTTGCTTGGCTCTCATGCCCTTTCTAGTTAGTTATCCATTAATGTGACAAATTTTTATTAAGTACCTACTATGTGCTAGGCATGGATCTAGCACTGGGATTCATAATGAACACAAGGACAAAAACAATGTTTCTCCTGTTCTTCTGTGGAGAGCAGTGTGCATATTTACTAGGTTCTAGAGGCCTGCATTAGAGTCCTGGCTCTGATACTTACTAGCTTGATGACTTAGATGTACCTAGTTTCCTTATCTATAAAATACAGTAATAATAGTACCTAGTTTATGGGGTTAGAGTGAGGATTAAGTTAGGCAATACATGTAAGTACAGAGAACAGTGCATGGCATGTAATAAGCATTATATCATGCCATTAGTTATTATTATCATTTAGTTGTTTAAATATTTGAATGCACTATCTATAGTTGATATTTTAAATTCTTAGTCACCATTTCCTTCTGCGCCTCTTTTCAACTAATTTCTCTCTACTCCATAATGCTGAAAAATTCCTAGAAAATTACAAGTGTGCATTCTTCTTGTAAATCTTAAGACTTTTTCTTGGTCCATATTTTTTCTGGCTTTGCAGGGTTTGCAGTTATACTCGCTTACCCTCTCCACCATTCATCTTTTAGCTGTCATGAGTTTACATGCTCTCCTGCCGTTTCTGCTGGGTTCCCTGTTTGTTCTTCTCCTCCTTTCTGCTCTACTTTTCCTTTCTGAAGGAGTAGTCACACAAGTTCTCCCTTCAACTTTCTTTCTTACAGCTCCATCCTACCTTTCAGGGAAAGTTTGTCTTCTGCCATAATTTAAACTTTATCTTCTCTGTGCTGCAGGTCTGTGTTTCCAATGGAATACAAAATTTCTCTTCTTGTACTATTCAAAAGTCATCTAAAACTCAGTGTGGGCTGAATAGATGAATAGAATTTATTTGCTTTTGGCCTCAGATTGACTTTTTTTTTTTTTTTTTTTTTTTTTTTTTGGTATCTCCCCATTTCTATCCAAAGTGTCTTTGGTATTTTTATTTTGAATCTAGAAATGTTAGGGTCATCTTTGACTTTACATTCAGTATAATATTAGTTCTACTTGCCTACTGGATTATCAATCCTTAGCTTTCTTTTGTGTCTCCTGTAAGTGCTGTGTGCAGAGTGAGTTCATTCATGCCTGTTTACTACACTGACTCATCCTAAGGCATGGAGCATGTCCATACTGACATCATATGCAGCCAATGTGTCTAACTATGATGGACCAAAGAAAGAACTACAGGTCAAAAGGAAACAGTTGCCTCATTAACTGAGCTCAGAAACAAAAGGTCTCCAAGAAGGAGGAATGAAATGTGTAATACATTCCCCTTGGTCATTCCTAAAGCAAGTTCTGTCTCTACTAGAGCAACCATCATCAAAGTAATCTTTCTGGAACTCCATGAGGGCATTTCCAAGGCTCACAGAGAAGTGCTCTCAACTGTGCTCTCAGACACAGTGCTGGGATAGAAAGAGCAAAGGTGTTGAGTTCTTGACAGCACAGACCCCTGTCTAGCCCCTACTCCTGGTGACACACCGAGGCTCTCCATAATTGGGACATCCACCTTGTTGGGTTGCTGAGAAGGTTTGGTGAAGTTGCAGATGAGTGGATCTCCCTGTGCCTCATCATAGTAAGGACTTAATACCTATTCACTTTTTAATATTTTCTCTAGATAAGGTAAGGTAGGGGAGATTTTTTTTTAACCCGAAGAGAGCAAGAAATAGTTGGAAATTTCCCAGCAGAAACAGGGGGATCTGAGCTTAAAAGCATTTGTGTTCAATTTACTAAGGGCTTACTTTGGAGAGAATACCAAAACCAAAACCAAACAACCCACCCCTGTCCATCTCCACATCCCAGCAAAAACCTACTGCCTAAAGCAAAATAAGTATCAGTTCTGTTTATTTCAATACCTGATAATTCTTGGAGAAACAGGAATAAAGCAGAAACATCAGTATCTTCCTATAACCAGCTTAGTGAAATCTGGCCAGAGGAGAGAAACGAATTGAATTTGTAGCTCTGTATCTTTCTCTTAAACAATTAACTCCTGTTCCATAGAGAGTAGAAATTTAAAAAAAATACAGGAGAAAGCTTTAGAAAATTAAATGGTTTGTGAATGCATTCAGAAAAGCCTCCTTCTGTTTTTCTATCACGTGTGCAAGTTGGACCAGCTTTTTAATTGAAGTTTTTCATCAGTTATCTTGCCATTAGAGTTTAATTGTCATAAAAGGGTAACTTCAAAGAAAATATATAATCTCTTCAGAAAAGATGCAGTCCATTTGCAAAAGTACTTAAGGATTTAAAATGATGCTTGAACATTAAATATATACTTTTGTTTCACTTATAAATACATCTTGACAGATTTAGCTTTTATTTCCCAAGATTATGTAACTAGTATAAGTCTTATGGCTTCAGATATTTTAAGAAATTTCATTGTAGTAAAATTTAAGAAAATTTTATTAAATCAGGGTGAAAGTTTTCTGTTGTATTATGAGGCTATGAATCAAATAGGTCATTGTTGCAGTTATATTTTGCTTCTAGTGATTCTGACCAGTTTTTATGTTTTAGAAACTCATTTTTTTCATGAACAAAACACCAACTATTAAAAGTAGAAACATTGAATTGTTGAACATTTTGTGGAGAATTTTTTTTTAAAATAACAAGGTTGCTCTTATGCCTACCACTAGAATTTCAGAAATATATTTAAAATATCTCATGCATTTTGAACCACTTTGGCTTGATGAAAGAATGAAGTTAATGCCATCAAAGAAACACAGAAACTTAAAAATGTACCTTTGATAGTGAAGGAGAGAGAAAGTGGAAGCATATTTTTATCTATGATGACAGCTGAACAAGTTTGAATAAATTAACAGATATTTTTTGCATATTTCAAACTCTCACAGTGATGGTCTGCTTAATGTTGCCAATATTGTTGTATAATAATTAGTGTCATTGTGGCAGGTACAAAGCATGTCTGCACACTTGCTATATTGCTAGAGGATCGTTGTAGGATAAAGGTGTATTTTGTAAGGACATGAAAGAGACCAGCCTTATATTCTGTCATTGACATAGAAATGGGCGGTGCACATACCACAAATTGACATTGTGGATGTGGGCATGACATATACATTATTTATGCTTTTGTTTAGCCATCCGTCCCAAGATTTTATTTAACCCAAATACAATTACTATATATGCTTAAGATTGTTCCACTATTAGTTTTATGAAATATAAATAGATCTATAGATATCACTCATCCAGAAGACACATTTAAAAAATAATATAGACTGTGTGATTTAAATTAACAAGTTTCCAGATGCCAAAGTGTGGGAAAATCTGCTTGGCAACACCCATCCCTGCCCCCCCCACCCCGCTTTTTAAAACTTATTGTCAATTTCTCGAAAAAATAACCTGCCATGGTCCTTATCTACATTCTTAACAGCGTCTAAGCATTGCTTTATAACTATTTATTGACTGACTGTATGACTTTAAATAAGAATCAGAATTTTTTATTTGATATAGTTGTAAAACATTTGTGGGTGTACAGTAATGAACAAATAGACATAGTCCCTGACCTCGTGGACCTCAGAGTCTGGTAGGAGAGGCAGGCATTCCCCAAGCCCACATCAAATATGTAATTACAAATTGTGGTAAGCATTTTGGATAAAAAGGGGAAGGTGTGATGATCATGTGTAACAGGATCTAATTCTGATTGGGAGGCCGTTCTAAGGAAGTAGTGTTAAATTGACACCTTAAGTGAGAGGTAACAAGAGGATGGGTGGAAAGAAGAATATTTCAGGCAAAGAGAAAACATGTAAACATTCCTAAGGAGAAAAAGAAAATAAATGGCTAAGTTTGTGAAGCTTAAAGACTAGTGCAGCTGGATTGCCTTTGGTGAAACCAGAAGAAAGACAGTAGGTAAAGGTGAGTGACAGTTAGGGGCCTAACTATTCAGGGGAGAGATTTTGTGTTTTATTCCTAGCAAAGTGGAAAAATTTCATGGTCCCCAAAGCTACTTTTGTAATGGTTGAAGGGAGGAGGAGCGAGTGGGAGACCAGCTAGGTTTGGTCTCTGGGCAATAGTCCAGACAAGATATGATGGTGGTCTGGCCTGGGATGGTAGTAGTGGAAATGGAGAGAAATGGACACATCAGATATGCTTTGTTGGTAGAATTATTAGGATCTAGTAATGGATTGGATGACATGGATGAGGAGGTGTGAAGGATGACTCCCAAGGTTTTGGCTCAAGCATCTGCATGCAGATGGTGGTAGGGAAGATATCCTTGAGATGGGAAAAACTGGAGGAAGGCCATGCTTGGAATGAAACTCTAAAGACCATCTGCATCATCACTGTCATTTAGCTCCCTTTTCTTTCCCATGAAGAAAAGAAGAATTCAGCCAAAGACAGCTTAGCTAAAAAATGTGTACAGATGTGATTTCCACATTCCACTTGCAGAGTTCAGAAAAGAGCCAGGTAGTTAACTTGGACAGTCAGGTCACTCTTGTGGATTAGAAACATGTAGTTTCAGATTTTGATAAGAGACTGATTTGGATAAGAAACTAAACTTTTGAATAAAACCCAAACCCCAAACCAAACCTAACTTTATAATAAATATTTGACAGTGAGCATTGTTGAAAAGGCCTCTTCAGCTCCTTTTAGAGAAAGTTAGTGATTGCTACATGGGTTTTATTGGGATCCTTTGCTTCAGATTTTCCTTCTTAGGCATCAAGTTTTGCAATGTATGTTCTTTGAATGAGAGCACTGTGGAGGGTGGGAGCTGTGACTGCCTGCACGCTCATTCCTCCTCACTGAAGCCCCAGTGATGTGGAAGAACAGCTTGAAATAGCCCTCGTCTGGGTTTCTCATCTTGCCTGCCCTTCGCTTCTGTTGGAGGAGCTCTGTGTCCAGGGCTTGAGGGCTTTGAGTGACAGCCATGGTTTCTGGGTGGTGTGCTTCTCCAAAGTTGGAACTACATGAATACAATCAGGGAAAACGCAGTTGGCTTTCCTCAGACACTGCCCTGGAGCTTGGCAAAACTATACACTAGTGAAAATTGTTGTTTTTGGTGAAGCCCTTTTTCTTCCCAACTCCACTCCATTTTCTTTCTTCCCCAGTACTCTAAAATTTATGTGCCTTATCATTTCTTAAAATACCTAAAAACTGCTAGGCCTCTGAAATACTTCTCTCTGGGGGTAATTTGCATAAAAAGGTAAAAAGGAGAGGGAGTCAGAGGGTTAACTCCCTAAAAAAGGTGTTCCACCCTTTTTTTCTACACGTCTTAAAAATTGTATATATTTAAGGAACATAACATTGTTTTGATATACATATAAATAGTGAAATGATTATACAGTCCAGCAAATTAACCTATTCATCATCTTCCATATTTACCCATATTTGTGTGTGTGTGGTAAGAGCTAAAATCTCTCTTAGCAAATTTTCAGCATCTAGTACAATATTATTAAGTATAATATTAGTAACTGTAGTCCTCATGTGCATTAGATCTCTACATCATTTATCCTACATAATTGCAAGCTTATATCCTTTGATTTCTCCCATTTCCTTCCCCTCCCCACCACCAATGTTAACGTACACAAGATATCTGGATCTGAGAAGGATATGATTATCATAAAAGCAAAACAGAAAACCCCTCAAAAACCAGTCTAATCATGTTGCAGCAGCTCAGAGGAAACCATTTTTTCCCTGCTGGAATTGCTATAGAAAGAGAGGAAACATTCCACATACTTTTATATTGCCTTTATTGACTGAATATAACCTTTCTTTGTCCAGAATTTTTTATCAGCCAGGATTATTGATCCCATGATTTGTATATGATCGCTTTTAGGAATGGGATTAATAAGTAGTAGTATTAACCTAAGTGTAGTTATTTTCCTATTGTCTGAAGAAGTTGCTCTATGAAGAGGAAGTGCCTCCTTATATTAAAACAAAACAAAAGTGTAGACAGCAGTTCAGAAATATAGACTGATGAAAGTCTTAGGGAGATCTGGTTCTGTCTTTTCCTTTAGTAGATACTCTTTTCCTATAGTAGATACTCTTTTCCTATATTGGACAAGTCCTTTAAATTTCCTGGTCTGTTTTCCCATCCATAAAAGAAAGGAAAAGATGCAGAAGATGGGTGCCTTCTGGGGTCACCTGAGGATCTTGCTAAAATGCAGGCACTGACTCAGAAAGTCTGGGGTGGGTCCCAGATTCTACATTGTCAATAAACTACCAGGTGATGCTGGTCCATATTTTGAGTAGCAAGGAACTGGATCAAAGTGTGCCAGACTTGGCTGAGCATGAGACTTACCTCTATGTCTGTATTTTTTGTATTCACTTCTGAGGGAGTCAATTCAGAGCATCTGCATTAGAATTTAGCAATCTGTATTTTTGACGTTCGTGACAAGATTCTATTGCAGCTGCCAGCATTTAGGAATTATTGCACTAGATTAGCGCTTCTCCACCCTGGCGCACATTAAAACTACCTGAAAGATTTAACAATAAATATCCATGCCTGGGTTCCACTCAAGACCAATTAAAACAGAATCTTTGGCATGCAGGGACTGGGATGAATAACTCCTGTGGCCCCCTCCAAGCTCCCTCAACTTCCATTCCAATCAACTGTGCGGTCGAGATTGAGAAACACTGGAAATAATCCCTAGGGAGCCATTTGGAATGAAGGGTCTTTGATTCATTTTTAACCTTCTAACCCTTGAAGAAAAAGTGCTTGCTTTATTTTATGTTCACCTCTGATACGATACTGCGTGGTATTGAATGAATATAATGGATTGTTTTCAAGTCTTAGCCCCTTGTAGATGCATTCCAGAATCTGCTGACGTGGAATTACAGCCTTTGAAACCCTTGCCTCCTGGTGGGGATAATGCCCTGATTCTTAGGCATCTCATAGAGGACCATATTGTGTGTTTGTTCCATTTGGAGATGGAATGTTTGTAAACATCTTTAGGGACTGAAACAATCTGGATCTCAAGGAAAGTTCAATTTTCCAGAATTAATGGCTCAAGTTCCTCTAAGAGGTGTGAGGACAAACCAGAATTGGTTTCCTTGTCAAGACTAGTCGATAAGAACGGTGATGGTCACTGAGATTCTGGGCAATTTCTTTAAAGACATCATGTTTCCAAAACGTCTAGATTCTCTCACTTTCTAGATTTGTAACTCATTTGCTTTGCAAAGATGTTATTCCTCTGTAATCAGATTTCTTTTCCCCAGCATGTTTTAAAGCTAAAGGAAATTAAAATTTTCTGGGAAGCAATTTTAATTAATTTGCTATTCTGTTCTTAATATTTATTAATAATATATTTTTCATTTATTGAAATAAGAATTTTCATGACTACAGGGAAATGCAACAGTTATATGAATATTTCATAAACACACAGAGTGTTTCATTGAACAAATAGAGAAATTTTAAAAAGAAGCTTCTGGATAGTTAATATTCAGCAATTCTATCTAATTTAGCCTTAATTAAAAAATCTGTCTCCCTCTCATCTTTATTTCTTACCTTTCTCAAATATTTTATTCTGTAGTTTAGTTCTCAGGATAAATATAATTTTATAGGTTTTGGTTTGCAGGGTCAACATTTAACAGTTTATTTTTTCTAGATTCTTACATAGATACATACATCTTCCCTGCCACATACATACCAAGCTACCACTGCATATATGACCCAGTAATAGAATCTTGTACATAATAATAATAGCTTATAAATACTTTTTGCTCTAATAGTTTATAAAGGCTGCTTACTTTATTTAGTCTCCATAACTACCCAGAATGGTGGGTATTACTATCACCAGTTTGTATATCAGGCACCTAATAGCCGAATTAAAACTCCCCAGCTTTTTCACAGAAACTTACTGGGTAGTGTGGAGGGAGGATCCAAGTGCTGGGAGAATATTTGGGTCAGGGCTCCTTGTGGTATATTGATTGTTATAAATGTTTACCACTTGATAACATCTTACATAAAGTAGACTTAGCACCATGTGTACTTTACTTAACTATGGTTTTATAAAACATTCAAAAATGGTAAAAGCAGTTTCCATGTTTGTCCTCCATAAACTCAGAGTGCATATAGTTAAAATTAAGGCCTCAAGGTAAAGTCTGGTAAGCACAGTCCAATGACTTAACTCTTTGATGGTCTTAATTACTAGACTTCAACTTCAAGCATAAAGATCGAGAGCATATTTCCTAGACTATATTTTAGTCGAATACTTCAAGTTGGTTTGAAAAAACCTCTTTGGGTTGTTAGGTCTGATTGACTATGTGAGTAAATACTTTAGGGTATACCTGGCAAATACTTGAATTATCCATATTCTATATTATTGGGTGAAATGTAGATATTTTGAAAAATGGGATTGAAGAGAAGGCAAAGTCTTAATTACCTACTTTTGATTCTAATTTCTGTGTTCTTCTCCCCAAACAACACTGCTTCCAATCTAACAGGAAGAGTTAGTTCTTCCTGCAGTGAGTTGCTTTAGGACTTTTCCTTCATTCTTAGTCTTCCTACTTTTCCATCAAAGGCAAAAAAAAAAAAGTGGTATAATTTCCACTAGGAAGAGTTTAAATGTGCAATTATTTTAGTCAAGAATTAGAATTTAAGGAATATGTGCTCTAGTTGCCACTTCTGACCTTGGGAATCTAGGCTTTGTGAGTCTCTGACTTATTGCCTGATGAGTGATCAGTAAAAGAGGAAATGAAGTTGTTTTTCTGATTAGGGATAACATGTACAACATCAGACCCAATACCTAGCATAGAGTATGGGTTGTGCTAATGGTTGCTTTTGTTATTAATTTTGTTACTACATAGAGTTGCTGGAGTGGAAGTGAAATAATGTATTAACAAATGGGTAGTGATATCTGGACCCTGCTGAGGTGGAGTATGAACGTTCCCGTTGTAGAGCTATTGAAAATGGTATTATGGGGGCAGGGTAATGCTTTTAATGGCAGAGTTAATATGGAATAGTTAGGATGATCCAAATCCTAACAAATGTCTTGAAAACTCGTCTGCTTACAGAGAAAGAGAGGTCTGTAAAGCCTTTTCAGAGTTGTTTAAAGCATGCTTTGAAAATTGTAAGGTACACCCCTTCATTGGGAAATTGATTTAACAGATCTTGACTAATGTAGCCAAAATTAAAATAGATTAGAAATTGTAGAGTACATCTCATTTAGTAAGTGTAGTCTGAGAAATTTTTTCCATTGTGTATTGTGTATGTACATGTCTGCACGTATGTACATACATTTGAGTCGCTATGTAAAAATTATTTTTACTATGAGCTTTAATAAAAACACTGAAAAATGCTATTTGCTAGATCAACAGGCCCTTTCATGTTTATATTCTTATAAGCCTGTGGGATTATTTTTCCTAGAATACTAGCAATTCATTCAACTAATAAATAACTATTATATTGCAACTCTTTTCTTAAATTTTTTTAAAAATTGACAAGTAAAACTTGAATATGTTTGTAGTATACAATAAGACTTTGCCTTTCTCTTCAATCCCATTTTTCAAAATATCTACATTTTAACCAATAATATAGAATATGTACAATTCAAGTATTAAAAAGATAGTCTAGGAAAGATAATGCTTTGATATATGTATCCATTGTGGAATGGCTAAGTCAAGCTATTTCATATATTCATTAACTAACTTGTCACTTTTTTTTACAGTGAGAACACTTAAAATCTGCTCCCTTAGAGATTTTCAAATATACAGTGTATTGCTATCAACTGTGGTCAACCTGATATATAGTAGATCACTTAAACTTATTCCTTCTGTCCAACTGAAATTTTGTGTCCTTTGACCAACACTCTCCAATGTCCCCACCCTCCAGCCTTTGTTAGCCACCTGTTTTCTCTCCATTTATATGAGTTTGACTTTTTCTTTTTTTGAGACAGAGTCTCGCTCTGTCACCAGGCTGGCGTGCAGTGGTGCAATCTTGGCTCATGCAACCTCCAGCTCCCTGGTTCAAGCGATTCTCCTGCCTCAGCCTGCCAAGCAGCTGAGATTACAGGCATGTGCCACCACACCCAGCTCATTTTTGTATTTTTGGTAGAGACAGGGTTTCACCATGTTGGCCAGGATGATGTCAATCTCTTGACCTCATGATCCGCTTGCCTTGGCCCCCCAAAGTACTGGGATTACAGGCGTGAACCCACTGTGCCCAGCCAAGTTTGACTTTTTTACATTGCGCATATAAGTAAGATCATAGATCATATGGTGTTTGTCTTTCTATATCTGACTTATTTCACTTAACATAATATCCTCCAGGTTCATTCATGTTACAATGACAATACTTCTTTCTTTTTAAAGGCTGTATAATGTTGCAGTGGGTGCATATACCACATTTTCTTTGTCTGTTCATCTGTTGATAGACACTTAGGTTGATTCCCTATCTTAGGTACTATAAATAGTGAACAATAAACATGAGCATGCAGATAGCTCCTTGACCTGCTGAATTAATTTCCTTTGCCTATATACCCATTGGTGGAATTGCTGAATCACATGGTGGGTTGATGTTTAAATTTTTGAGGAACCTCCATGTTGTTTTCTATAATGGCTGTACTAATTTACATCCCCACCAACAATGTACAAGAGTTCCCTTTTCTTAGCATCTTGGTCAGTTATCTTTTGTCTTTTTGATAGTAGCCATTCCAGTTGGTATGAGGTAACATCTTATTGTGATTTTAATTTGCATTTCCCTGATAATTAGTAATGTTAAGCCTTCTTTCATGTAACTGTTAGCTATTTGCCTATCATCTCTTTGAGGAATGTCTAGTTATATCTTTTGCCCATGTTTTAATCTGGTTATTTGTTTTCTTACTATCAAGTTGTTTGAGTTTCTTATATATTTTGCCTATTAACTCATTATGCGTATGGTCTGTAGATATATTTTACTACTCTGTAGGTTGTCTCTTCACTCTGTGGATTGTTTCCTTTGCTGTACAGAGCTTTTTAGTTTGATATAATTTCATTTGTTAATATCTGATTTAGTTACCTGTGCTGTTGGAGTCATATCCAAAGAATCTTTGGCTAGACCAGTGTCCTGCAGCTTTCCTTCTGTGTTTTCTTCCAGCAATTTTTTAGTTTCAGATTTGATATTTAAGACTTCAATCTATTTTGAGTTAATTTGCATATATGGTGTGAGATTAATGTCTAATTTTATTCTTCTGATATGGGATATAAAGTTTTCTCAACATCCTTTATTGAAGAAATTGCCCTTTCCCCATTGTGTGTTTTTGGTATCTTTGCTGAAAATCAATGGACTATAGATGGTGGCTTTATTTCTGGGTTCTCCATTATGTTTTGTCTGTGTGTCTATTTTCATGTCAGTATCGTGCTGCTTTTATTATTATAGCTTTGTACTAAGTAGATTTTGATATCTAGTAGTATAATGACTCTGGCTTTGTTCTTTTTGTTCAAAATTGCTTTGGCTATTGAGGTCTTTTGTGGTGCCAGATGAACTTTAGGATTTTTTTTTCTATTTCTTTGAAAAATGTCTTTGGGATTTTGACTGAAATTACATTGAATCTGTGTATTGCTTTGCATTGTATGGACATTTTAACAATATTAATTCTTTCAGTCCATGAACAAAAAGGATATTTTTCCACTTATTTGTGTCTTCTTCAGTTTTTGTTATTGATGTTTTACAGTTTCCAGTGTATAGCTCTTTTAGCTTCTTGGTTAAATTTATTCCTAAGTACTGATTTTTTTTTTTTGGTCGCTATTTTAAATGGTATTGTTTTCTTGATTACTTTTTGAATAGTTTGTTATAGAAATGCTTTTCATATGTTGATTTCATATCCTACAACTTTACTGAACTTATTTATTAGTTCTAACACTTCTTTTGGTCAAGTCTTTAGTTTTTTTCTACATATAAGATCATACTATCTGCAAACAGAGACAATTTAACCTCCTTTTTTTCCTATTTGGAAGGCTTTATTTCCTTTTTCTTGCTAGTTGCTCTGGCTAGGACTTCAGCCAGAAATTGAATGGAAATGGTAAGAATGGGATTTTTGTCTTGCTCCTGATTTTAGAGGAAAAGCTTTCAACTTTTTACCATTGAGTATGATGTTAGAGCTTGTTATGGCCTTTATTATGTTGAGGTACATTCCTTCTATAACTAATATGTTGAGAGTTTTTACCATGAAACAATGTTGAATTTTTAAAATGCCTTTTCTGAATCTGTTGAATTGTTATTATGGTTTTTGTTCTCCATTCTGTTAATGTGGTCTGTCATATTTCTTGATTTGCATATATTGAACAATCCTTGCATCTCGGGAATAAATACCACTTGATCATGGTGAATTATCTTTCTATGCAGTGCTGAATTTGGTTTGAAAATATTTTATTGAGGATTTTTGCATCTATATTTTTCAGGGATATTTGTGGATGATTTTCTCTTTTTGTATGTCCTTGTCTGGCTTTGGTATCAGGGTAATGCTGATCTCCTAAAATGAGTTTGAAAGTTTTCTCTCCTTTTTAATTTTTTTGGAAGAGTTTGAGAAAGATTGAATTAGTAAGCAGTGAAAGTATCAGGTTCTGAGCTTTTCTTTGATGGGAGAATTTTTGTTAGTGATTAACCTCCTTATTTGTTATTGGTCTATTCAGATTTTCTTTGTCTTCATGATTTAGTCTTGGTAGGCTCTATGTGTCTAGGAATTTATCCATTTCTTCTAGATTAGCCAGTTTGTTGGATTTTAATTGTTCATAATAGTATCTTATGATTCTTTGTATTTCTGTGGTATCAGTTATAATGTCTCCTCTTTGATTTCTGACTTTTTTGTTTGAGTCTTCTATCTCTTAGTAGAGCTAAAGGTTTGTCAATTTTGTTTATCTTTTCAAAAACCAACTCGTTTCACTGACCTTTTAAAATTGTTTTTCTAGTCTCCATTTCATTTATTTCTGCTCTAATCTTTATATATTGCCTTCCTTCTACTTACTTTTGGCTTAGTTTGTTCTTCTTTGTCTAGATCACTGAGGTGTAACATTAGTTTGATTATTTGAGGTCTTCTCTTTTCATGTAGGCACTTGTTGCTATAAGCTTCCCTCTTAAAACTGTTTTTCTTGCATCTTATAAGTTTTGGTATGTTGTGCTTTCATTTTCATTTATCTCAAGATATTTTTAAATTTCCCTTTTAATTTCTTATTTGACCCATTGGTTCCTTAGGAGTATATTGTTCAATTTCCACATATTTAAATTTTCTAAAATTCTTTATGTTATTAATTTCTCGCATTATAACATTGTGTTCAGAAAATATACTTTATAGATTTTAATTTTCTTAAATTTGTTAAGACTTACTCTGTGGTCTAAGAGTTGATCTTTCCTGCAGAACATTCTGTGTTGAGAACTTCAACTTTCTGCACTTGAGAAGAATATGTATTTTACTGTTTTTGAGTGGAATGTTTATATATATCTGTCAGGTCCATTTGGTTTAAAGTGTAGTTCAAGTCCAATGCCTCATTATTGATTTTCTGTCTGGATGATTGTATTGAAACTCCTGTATACAGAGTAAGCATATCATTTATAATCCTGAGGAATATGTGATTCATATAAAAATAACATATGTGGAATATTTAGAAAGGCATTGCTTAATAAATTTTATAATATCAATTATATAAAAAGAGAACCCTGCAAAAATGCATTAGTTCATTTGCTTATTCATGTAATCAACCAGTAAATTTGCATTTACTATGTGTCAGGCACTGTGCTAGGCAATGAGAGATCAAATGAGAGCAAAAACCTACATGAGCTCTATCCCTATAGAGTTTATAATCCAATAGGCAGATATACATTAATTTTTTTTTTAAGACAGAGTCTCGCTCTGTCTCCCACGCTGGAGTGCAGTGATGTTATCTGTGCTCACTGCAACCTCTGCCTCCCAGGTTCTGGCTATTCCTGCCTCAGCCTCCCTGGCATACCTCCCGTGTGCCACCGTGCCTGGCTAATTTTGTATTTTTAGTAGAGACGGGGTGTTACCATGTTGGCCAGGCTGGTCCCAATCTCCTGACCTCAGGTGATCCACCTGTCTCAACCTCCCAAAGTGCTGGGATTACAGGCATGAGCCACCACACCCAACCAGATATACATTAATTAAGTCATGACAGGAATAGGTATAAAACTGCAATTGTAATAATGGCTGTGAGGGAGAGGGACTTCATGTCAAAAAATTATATAACAGGGATATGACTCCTCATCGGGGTCAGGGAAAGATTCTCTGAGGTCATGTCAATTGAATTAAGATCTAAATAAATGTAGATGACAACAAGGTGAGGAGGGAGAGGAATGGTATTTAGGCAGAGATGATGGCAAGTAAAAAGTCCTTATGGTGGGAGAGAACTTGCCCTTTACAAGAATATGAGAAAAGTCAATGAGGCTATTGCAGGCAAGTATTATAGGCAAGGGTCAGAGTAATGAGAACTAAGGCTAGGCAGACTTTGAAGTCATTGTGGACCATGAAAAGGATTTGGGTGTTCTGAGAGCCAAAAGAAGGATGCTAAAGGATGGAGGAAACACGATAGAATTTTAGTTTTTAAAGACTTGTTTGGCCTCAGTATTAAAAAATCCGTCGAAGGAATCTCACGGAGGTTCTGAGTAAACCAATTAGATAGTTACTGGAGTAGTCTAGGGGAGAGAGGATAGAAGGTTGGAGTTAGGTGATAATCATGGAGATGAAGAGAACTAAAGAGGTTTGAAAGAGTTTTAGGAGATAAAAGTAAGGGGATTGGTAATGAATTAGATATGAGAGTAATGGGATAAATGTCCATTGATGGCTCCCAAATTACTGGCTGAGAAAATTGCATGGATGGTGGCCCCATTCTCAAAGACAGGAAACACTGGGAAAACACCTGATTTGGAGGAGCAAAAAGTCATGGTCACGTTATACTGAAGCACATTTAAGATAGCTAAGAAGAGAGGTCAAGTTGGATATCAAGATCTAGAGTTTATAGAAGAGATTTGGTTTGGAGATATACAATTACGAGTTACTGAATCTATGGACATAGGTGAAAGTATAGAAGTAAAGAAAGGAGAGGACTTGGGACTGTATATGAAGGCACTCTAATATATACTTATTGGTAAAGAAGCTGAGCCTGCAAAAGAAATAGAGGAAAGTTGAGAGAAACAAATGAATGCTGTTTTGTGAAAGCTAAGGATTGAGAGACTTTGAAGCAGGGAGTGGTTACCAATGCTTCTGAATTGTTATGAAATGAGTAAAAAGTGTCTTGGGCTTGGTGTTATGGAGAGCTTATTGGTGACTTGGCCATCTTGGTGGAGTGGTGAGGGAAGAAGCTAAACAGGAGTGAGTTGTGTGAACAGGAGCTGAGAAGATGGAGTCAGTGAGAAGAGACAACTTCTGTGGAAAGTTTGTCCTGTGAATGATTGGAGACAGATTTGGTGGCAGCCAGAGGAGATGTAGGCTGAGTAGTATTCAGTGAATGTGGCATAGAAAAGGTGGTCAATGTTTTGATGGGAAAAGTGATGTTGGAAAGATATTTCAAGTGAATAGTGGGCAGCATGAATGAGCAGATTTTGGGAACATGATGAAGAGACTGTCCTAACTGCAATAGCATAGACTTTAGGAATAATGGGAAACATGTTTGTATAAGTAGGGAAAGTAAGGCTGAATTTCAGAGGGCTTTGCTAGCCTCAGAAAGGATTTAAGATTTGATTATATAAATAGTTGGGACTGTTGATCTGGATGAAGAATGGTAGGATAGAGGAAGGGTTTCTGGGAGACAGTTTAGCATTCACTAGACTGAACATTGGGATGAGTTAAGGCAGTGATACCATGTAAGCTGTATGGTCTGCCACAGTTATCTAGTCATGAAGTGGACAGCTTATGGATTAGAGATGGCAAACTGGCTTGGCTAAGGGAGAAAGGAAACAATTTTTGATGGTCATATTAAAAATATTAATAGTTGATGCTATAAATAAAACATCATTTATTTATAGAGGAATTTATGCTTTCTGAAGCACTTTTGCAGAAATTAGCTTATTTCGATCTCTATTCTAACTGCCCCAGGTACCACAGAAATGTGTTATTACCATCCTCATTAACTAAGGTTAAGCTCAAGTATCATTGTTTTCCTAAAACTTTTGATTCTCTGGTCAGACAGAATTATCCATTGTCTTCTTTGTTTGTTTAAAAATTTTTATGCAGCAAAATGCACAGATCTTAAGTGTACAATTCAGTGAATTTTGACAATTGTATACACCTGTGTAACATATGCCTCTATCAAGATAGAAAACAATTACATTTTCCAGAAAGTTCTTTTTATCTCTTTTCTGTCACCTCCTCCACTATTCCCTTCAGAAATCATTGTTCTGATCCCTATCATCATATAATATTAGTTTCTCCTGTATTTAATCTTTATAGTAATGAAATCAAACAGTATACCTAATTTAGTGGCTGGTTTCTTTTATAATGTTTTTGAGGTCATATTGTTGCATGTATCAGAAGTTTGTTCCGTTTTAGAGCTGAGTAGTAAGTATTCGTTGTTTTAATATGGCACAATTTCGAATCCTTTCTCTTCTTAATAGACATTTGCATTGTTTCCAATTTTTGGCTACTATGAATAAATCTGACGTGAACATTTTCCTACAAGTGTTTTGTAAACATATGTTTTCATTTCGCTTGCATAAATACCTAGAAGTAAAATTTCTGGGTCATAGATACATAGTTAACTTTATAAGAAACTGTTTTCTAAAGTGACCATACCATTTTACGTTTTTGCTAGCATTTTATAAAGAGCACCAGTTGTTCTTGATTCTCATCAACAATGTATTGTTAGTCTTTAAAACTAGTAATTGAGCAGCAGTATATCCTTGTGCTTTCATTTCGTATTTCCTGATGCCTGATGATTGTAAGCATCTTATTCTTGTGCTCACTGGCTGTTTATCTTTTTGTGTGTGAAATATCTGTTTAAGTTACTTGCCTATTTTGATACTTGGGTTGTTTGATCTTTTGTAGGAATATTTTGTATATTCTGGATTAGAGTTCTTTCTCAGAGATCCGTATCATAAACATTTCCTTCCAGGCTGTAGGTTTCCATTTCATTTTATTGAGAATGTCCTTGAATGAGTAGTTGACTGTAATTTTGATGATGCCTAATTTATCAATACTTTCTTTTATGGTAATTGCTCTATGAGGCTTACATAAAAAATTTTTGTCTTCCTCATGATTGCAAAGATTTCCTTCTATGTTTTCTTCCAGAACTTTGATAGTTTTCCTTTCTGCATTTAGTTCTATGACCCAATTCAAATTATTTTTGTGTGTGAGTTAGGGGTCATGTTTCATTTTTTGCTCATAAGGATATCCAGTTGTTTTGATAAAATTCATTGAAAAAGACTTTACCTGTTCAGTTGCCTTGTCATCTTTGCAAAAAATCACTTGATGTTGTATGTGAGAGTCTACGTCTGAACTCATTTTGTTTCATTGGTTTATTTGTCTGTCCTTACTCCATTTTCACACTATCTTAATTATATAGTTGTATGTTTCTCTAACTTTGTTCTACTTTTTCAGATTTTGTTTTGAACTACTCTAGTTAATTGGCATTTTCACACATTTTATAATTTTTCAATTTCCTCAAAAAAGCTAGTTGTCATTTTCACTGGGATTGTATTGAATCTATAGATCAATTTGCAGAAGATAGAATACATTTTGATGATGTGGAACAAAAGAGCAAGAAGCATATTCCTACTGTAGCTTGTTTATGTTTACCTCTCTTGGGGTTTACTGAGTTTCTAGTTTTCATTCTATCTGGAAAACTTTTAGCTACGATATCATCCAATAACACGCTGCCCTATCTCTCTCTCTTTTTTTTCTAAGACTCAACTACATATATTTTAGACTGCTTGATATTGTCCCACAGAACATCTCTCATATCTTTTTCTCTTTTACTTCAGTTTGCAATAGCTTGCATCGATGGGTTTTCAAATTGTTCCTTCTTTTTTAGTGTCCCATCTGCTGTTAAACCAATCTGATAAATTTTTAATTTCAGAGATTTTATTATTTCTTTGTTTACCTATTGACTTCTCTTTCTATTGCCTAGTTTTCCATAGTAATTGTCAGAGTTTTCCATTTCTTGCCTGTCTAATAATTTTTTATTGTTTCTGGGACATTATATCAATACATTGTAGAGATTTGGGATTCCATTATCTCTGAAGAGAGTTGCATTTATTTTTAATCAGGCAGTTAAACTACTAATGGATCACCTCGATCATGAAGAGACTTGATTTTAAGATTATTTTTCATGTTCTACTTTCTACATTTTTGCTTTCAGTCCCTTCATCCTATGACTTGTTTCTTACTCCTAATGCATAGCCTCCTGTGATTTAGATGGAAAGCTTAAGGTGTTTTTCAAGCTTTCTAACTTGATGGGAATTGAACTCTGAAATTCATCTTCTAGCTTTGCGGATCTGGTGAAATTTCTGTCCATCTCTTTAGCCCTTTAACCATTGCTTTCTGCTGGATTCCTTACTGCCTCACCCTATGCATGCCCAGTTTTGGCCACAGAGAAGGATTTGAGGTAGCTTATGTCAGATTTATCACTCCATCAATTAAAGGATTTCCCCAACTTCAAGTTGCTCTGGCAGCCCCAAATTGTGACCTTTGACTCGTTAGACTTGTAAGACACTTCTGCTTGAGCTCTTTCATACCATGAACTTTCCAAACTGGCAAGTGTTCTCAGGGGAATAGACAGTTAAATGACTATCTCAGCTAACGTAGCCTCTCTTTGTCAAGGGTTTGTCTTTTCCAGTTTCTGCCTACTTTCGGTAGCTTCCTAGGGGCTTCAAACAGATTTTGTTTTTCTTCATATTTTATCCCATGCTTCTTTATTTAGTATATATCCTGGCAGTTGTATTTTGTTATGACATATTTGTTTTCAACATGCACACTTATTGAGAGCAAAGGGTATGTTTTACTAATCTTTATTTTATCCCACTGTTTGACCCAGAGCCATGCTTTTTAAACAGCAGCTACTTAGTAAATGCTGAATTGCATTATTATTTTTATGAAGACCAATTATGAGTCAGGATTTAAAGTCTTCTACTAAGAATTTGTTATATTTTTAGTATACTACCCTGAGTATGAGTTCAAACAAAATTTTCTTAGGTAAAATTTTGAAGTATAGTGTTCTTTAAAAATTTTTTACTTTTAAATTATTTATATTAAAAATAAATGTTTATAATATTTTAATTTTAATTCATTTTAATATTGACATATAACATGTCTACAAAACTGCTAAAGTTACTGCCTAATATGATTGGATTTTCAATCATTTTATATTAATTTATACAAAAACAAACCTACTTTTCTGTGTGAAATAAAACAAAGACATCTCTTTTAATTAGAATACTAATAGTTGCAAAAAAAGAGAATACTGATAGTTTCTAAATTATCTGTATTATATGGTTGAAAATATCTTTGAATAATTTTAATTTAAGTGAAGACTTTTAAATCCTGTTTTAATTTAGACTTTTCAATGGACAAAAATTTGTTCTATCATGTCAACAATGTATTAATATAATTTTTGAAGGGGGTCATCGAATTTTCCTTTATTATCAATCAGTATTCTTAATTTGTAGAGAAGTGACTATAGCCCTAATCTTAATAAATTAACCAATTTTTAAGTGTAATGTATAGTCATTAACATTATTTAATACTAGCTACATTTTGATTTCTTAACTTAGGGTATATTTGAATGCAAAAAATATTATAAACTGGTTTCTTTTAAATGGAATTTTTAGTTTGTATATAAATTTGATATTGCAGGTCTCATATGATGATCATGAAAATCTGGTTATGTCAATTTCAAGAATAGGTTATATTATTTGTACAGTTACAAACCATAGTTGTGTTTGTCCATCTTTATAAGTTTGTTTTTTATTACTTGAAATAAGTGAATTGTTGAATGAAGCTAAATAACCTCCTTTTTTCTCCTTTCTTCTTCAGAATCAAGTTTCTTACTGGGAAATGCCCAGATTGTGGATTGGCCTGTAGTTTATAGTAATGACGGTTTTTGTAAACTCTCTGGATATCATCGAGCTGACGTCATGCAGAAAAGCAGCACTTGCAGGTAGGTAATAGATAGCTAAGTAACCTTTTCTGAAATTTAACAAAAATCCAAATGCAATTAAAAGGCTTAAGCTTACTTGGACTCACATATACAAACTATAGAATTTAAAATTATATTAGAATATTTGGGAGACTAAATGGTCAATGGAAACATATAGCTGAAGAGCCATTGGTGAGAACTTTTGCCAAAAGAAAGATTTTTATATATCTGTGAATTAATTCATTCAATAAATATTTTTTGATCATCTACCATGAGCCAGGAAAGTCTGGGTGCTGGGAACATCTTGTATCAGGGAACAACTTGTGGCATGTGATCTATGGCACCTTTGGAGCAACTAAATTGTCTGGAACAAAACAGAGTAAACACCACCTGGCCAAGTTGAACATGGTCCATGACAATGTAAAGAACATAAAATAAAGCTCCTATATCCTGTGTCAGCCACATGTACTTGGTAATGGTACAATGTTTGACTTATGTACAACAGAATCTGATATTTATATTATATATAATGGTTCTTTAAAATATATGCTGTTTCTGTGAACTTAAAGAGAATATTAAGAAAAAAGGGGGTCAGAAAAAAGAAAAGGAAACTATATATAAGGAACCAATTTAGAACCTAAAACTTTTTCACAATATTTCAGTAAGGCCAGATGGGATGTTTTTTCCATGAGTTAATTTTTCTTTAAAGCTCTCACTTAACTAAGCAATGAAGCAAGTTATTTTAGAACTACCAGGGATCTGAATTTTTTTTTTCTAGGCCAAATCCTCTGTTTTTCAGATGAGAAAACTGAGGTAGAACTATGTTAAGGGATTTGCCCAGTGAAACAGTGATTTTTTTTTTCTATCCATTTATGCTGAGAAGCATTATATATATATATATAAATACACACACACACACATATATGTATATACACATATATATGTATACATATATACATATACACGGATATATATGTGTATATATATACATATATATGTGTATATACATATATATACACACACAAACACATATATATATATGTATATTATAGTTACATACATGTATAGTTGACCCTGGAACAACACTGGTATGAACAGTGTTGGTCACTTATAGGTTAATTTTTCAACCAAATGTGGATCAGAAATATAGTATTAGAGGAATACAGATAAAAAATACAGTATTCAAGGGGATGTGAAATCCTTGTGTACAGTAGGCTGACTTTTTATATATGTAGGTTCCCCAGGGCTAACTGCGGGACTTGAGTGTCCACTGATTTTGATATATGCAGGGATCCTGGATCTAATCCCATGTATGACTCTCTCCCTCTCTATGTATATATCTGTATATATATCTGTGAATCAATAAATTCATTCAATAAATATTTTTTGATCACCTACCATCTGCCATGAGTCAAGAATAATCTAGATGCTGAATAATCAGAGGAACATGTATATCTGTATATATGCATATATACAGAGAGAGAGAGAGAGAGAGAGAGAGAGAGAGAGAGAGAGAGATCCCTTGGTATGTAGAAGGGATTGGTTGATAACTCTTTCTCTCTCCAGATATCCTTCATCATCATGACAGGTAGATATTTTATATTATACCATTGAGTTTAAACCTGACTGCACATAGCAATCACTTAAATAGGTTTTGCAAAAACAGATTCCCACCCCGCTTAAACCTACTGAATTAGAATCAGTAGGTGATTCTGAAGTGGGTGGGTCAAGCAGGGAGTCAGTATTTTTAACCAACAGCTTAGATGATTCTGATGCTTATCCAGGCTTGAGATATAATCTGCTCAAACATTCTCTTCCTTGATCTATGTTCCTCTAGCCATCCTCATTTTTTGCCTCTACTAAAGGCATTCTCATATTCAGTCTTCACTCCCAGCTATGAAATTGGTAAATGGGAGTGATGAAAATATGTGGCCTCTGGCTGAGAGGATCCCTTTGGTAGCACTGATATTGTTGGTCTGTATTAAGCATTGTTCCTCACCTATCCCCCAGAAGGGAGTTTAAGTTAGAAAAAGCTGAGTTTTATGGTAGACCTTATCCTGTGGAACAGGTCCGTAGAGAGTTTCAGGGACCACAGACATACTCACACACCCATTTCTTATTCGTGGACTGCTGATATCCCGTCTTCATGCCAGGTTTGTCTCAGATCTCATCTTCTACCTGAGGGTATTCATGATTCCCTAAACAAGACAGGTTTTTCCCTTCTCTGACTCCTCATAGTTTCTTGTGCGTATTTCTGTTGGCATCATCATTTGGCCTTAAACTAACTCGCCTTATCCCTTGGGTTTTTATTCTTATTGCTTTATTGCTTTTGTTGCCATTTTTGAGAAGTACTGCTCTTCATATCTGGATCTATTTTTAAGTCCTGCTCTCATCCCTTCTTGTGTCCCATGTATCTACCCTATCCCTAGCCTATTTTCTTTGGCAAGTACAATTTTCCTACAAAGGATTCACTAAGAAAATAAGTGCTGCTGGTTATATTAGCTCTTTTCTCCTCTGAGAGAGCTGCTTTTCTTCTCCTAACGCAAGCACCAGATTGTAAATGACTTAAAAGTAGGGACTCCATCTTGCTCACTTTTGTATGCACAACAGCACAAAAGACAGTGTCTTATGTCAGCATTTATTGAATTAGATTGGCTTGTTTTGCAGTAAACCCTAGCCGAGGTCTCACATGCTTCTGTATAGCATACTGTTATTTCTTGTGTTTCATCCTGTGTTAATGACATTTGAGGTGGGAGAGTTTTGGATTATACCCTGCTTTTTATCTGTGGAGAAAAGTGTTTGAGTCTTTCCCCAAATTGTCTTTGCTTATCAGAGACAATGTTTTCAAATGATCATGTTCTTAATGTAAACAATTATTACTAACTTGCACAAAATGCCAAATATGTTTTGTTAACCTAAAAATCACAACCACTTTAATGCCCTCAGAGAACAAGGAAGACTACCATCTGATACACGAGCAAACATCTGACTTCTATCAGTTTTTCTTGGAAGTGTGATTTATTTTAAAGTGCTCTTCTTTTAAACTTCCTCATTCTCTTTTATAATTAAGCTATATCCATTTTATGTTTGCTATAGCATTGTTTAGAAGACTGAAGACCTGGAAATAATCAAAATGTCCAGTAGTAGGTTTTGTTAAAAAATATGATGGCTAAGTCCTATTCATTGACGTCATATATTGTATGTGCTGGAAGGACAGTGACACTGGAAAAAACTAACAACATGTTATCAAGTAAAAAAAAAAAAACATAAAATAAAATAAAACAACAAACCCCAAACCACTCCCCAAGCAGTTTATAAAAGTGTTTGCATCATGACTCAAATTCTTTTACATATAGCCTTTTTTTTCCCCATTTCCTGACTAAATCTAGAAAAGCCTTTAAATATGAGACACAAAATAACAGAGAGAGAAAAGAAGAAAATTATATGCACATTTAGAAACACAGAGTTAATGGCTAAAAGTTATTATAGTATGTGGAATTACTGACTTGTAAGTGAATATGGAGATAAGTATTTGACACTGAGAAAATCCTTGTAAATAATTTAAAAATTTTTGCTTATCATAATAAGTTTTTAGACAGACATAAGAGAATAAGAAGTTACAAAGCAGTGAGCTTCATTTTATATGGGAAAATACAACTTTTAACACTATGTATCTCAGAAAAAAGATTCATTTTTGTATACAATTTGTATTAGATGAATTAGTCTACAGGATTAAAGTGGCAACTGAGTAAATGATTACATGCCATAGTTTTAAATGTTCAAAAGTGAATTGTTTTGTGGTAAAATTAAAAACATATGAATCTGTGTTTTTGTAATATCAAGTGGCTAATATTTCTTTCTTCTGTTTTCTTATCTTTTTCTTCTTTGTCCTTCTCAACCCCTCCTGCATTGGACCAGACACGCAGAATCAAATTAAACATACTTCTCAATTTGTCACAATATTATCATTTTGCTCTCTCTAAGCAAGGTCCTTCTTTAATTTAATTTTTTTTCCTTTTACTTCTTTTTTTTTTTATTTTTTGAAAGAAAGAAAAAGAGAGGAAAGAAAGTGAGAGTGAAAGAAAGAAAGAAAAAGAATGTATGAGAGAAAGAAAGAGGAAGAAAAAGAGGGAGAGAGAACAGGATTCTTGTTCCACTGCCCAGGCTAGAATGCAGTCTAAAAATGGGTATTAAAAACCTCTATTATGCCAATAATTGTG
>CAUYLG010074105.1:0-29330 GCA_963573385.1 Cacajao melanocephalus
TATCAAGAATCTACAAAGAACTAAAGCAGATTTACTGGAAAAAAAAAACCCATTCAAAAGTGGGCAAAGGATATGACCAAACACTTTTCAAAAGAAGACAAATATGTGGCCAACAAACATATGAAAAAATGCTCATCATCACTGGTCATTAGAGAAATGCAAATCAAAACCACATTGAGATACCATCTCACACCAGTTAGAATGGTGATTATTAAAAAATCTGGAGACAACAGATGTTGGAGAGGATGTGGAGAAAAAGGAACACTTTTACACTGTTGGTGGGAGTGTGAATTAGTTCAACCATTGTGGAAGACAGTGTGGCAATCCCTCAGGGATCTAGAAATAGAAATACCATTTGACTCAGCAATCCCATTACTGGGTATACACCCAAAGGATTATAAATCATTCTATCATAAAGACACATGCACACGTATGTTCACTGCGGCACTGTTTACCTTAGCAAAGACCTGGAACCAACTGAAATGCCCATCAATGATAGACCGGACAAAAAAAATGTGGCACATATACACCATGGAATACCATCCAGCCATAAAAAACGATGAGTTCGTGTCCTTTGTAGAGACATGGATGAACCTAGAAGCCATCATTCTCAGCAAACTGACACAAGAACAGAAAACCAAACACTGCATGTTTTCACTCATAGGCAGGTGATGAACAATGAGAACACATGGACACAGGCAAAGGAACAACACTCACTTGGCTAGGTGGAGGGGTAGAGGGGAGGGGAGGGGAGACACTGGGGAGGGGGAGGACGGGGAGGGATAACACTGGGAGAAATGCCTGACGTAGGCGATGGTGGGGAGGGGATAGAGACATCAAACCACCATGGCATGTATGTACCTATGCAACAAACCTGCAGGATGCAGGACGTGCACATGTACCCCAGAGCCCAAATACAATTAAAAAAAAAAAGGTACATGGTCATAAATGTAAAACTATAAAACTTTTAGGAAAATATAAAAATCTTTAGACTGGAAACAAACAAAATATTAATAATCTAAGCTTCCACTTAAGGAACTAGAAAAATAAAAGTAAAGTAAGCCCAAAGGAAGCAGAAGTAAGAAAATAATAAAGAATCAAAATCAATAATACTGAAAACAGTTTGACAGCAGAGTATATGGTGACTATAGTTAACAACAATGTATTGAATATTTCAAAATAGCTAGAAGAGAGGACTTGCAATGTTCCAAACACATAGAAATGATAAATACTAGAGATAATGGACACTACAAGTACCCTAACTTGATACTTACACAGTCTACACATTTAACAAAATATCATATGCACCCTGTAAAGATGTACAAATATTCGCATCAATAACGATAATAATATTGAAGAAAGGAAACCAATAGCGAAAACCAATAAAAATCTACTTCGTTAATAAAATGTATACATCTCTAGCATTAAAAATTAATAAAAATATTATTTTTAATATTAATAAAATTAATAAAATGTACAAATATTCTGAATGAAAAAGGAGATATTACTATAGACTGCAGACATGAAAAGGATAATAAGGGACTACTATGAACACACATATAAATTTGGAAACTTAGATGAAATGGACCAATCATTATAAAAGTGCAAACTGCAAAAATTTTTACCCAATACGAAATAATCTGAATGGCTGTATAATTATGAAAGAAATCAAATTCATAATTTAAAAATCTGAAATGAAAACTTTAAACCCAGATGACCTCACTGAAGAATTATATTAGTTGTTTAAAGTAGAATTAGCACCAATTCTACATAATATCCTATAGAAAAGAGAAGAGGGAACACCTTGACAGCAAAGACAAACACTGTACAACTAAGAAAAAAACCCCCTGCAGACCAATATTTCTCATGAATATGGACACAAAAATCCTTAAGAAAGTTTCAGCATTTTATAAAAAAGATTTATACACTATGATCAAGTTGAGTTTATTCCTGGGGTGCAAGGCTAGTTCAATATGCAAAAGCCAATCCATGTTAATCATACATACTACCATATTACCATAATATGCTATGTTAACAGGCAAAGAATGAAAATCATGTAATCACCACAAAACAATATTGAAAAAAGAAAAACAAAGTTGGAGGATTCACTTCCTGATTTGAAGACTTACTACAAAGCAATAGTAATCAAAACAATGTAGCATTAGTATAAATATAGACATACAGATCAATGAAATAAACTTGAGAATTCAGAAATAAACCCATAAATCTTTTCTTTTATTTTGAGGTGGAGTCTCACTTTGTAGCCTAGGCTGGAGTGCAATGGTGTGATCTCAGCTCACTACAACCTCTGCTTCCCGGGTCCAAGCAATTCTCCTGCCTCAGCTTCCCCAGTAGCTGGAATTACAGATGCCCGCCACCATGCCTGGCTAATTTTTGTGTTTTTGGTAGAGACAAGGTTTTGCCACATTGGCCAGGTTGGTCTGGAACTCCTGACCTCAAGTGATCCACCCGCCTCGGCCTCCCAAAGTGCTGGGATTACAGGCGTGAGCCACCACACCCTGCCCATAAACCCATAAATCTATAGCCAATTGATTTGTCAACACCACTCAATGGGCAAAGAATAATCTTCAACAAATGGTAGTGTGACAACTGGATATCCACATGCAAAAGAATGAAGTTGGACCCCTATTTCATATCATATATAAAATTCAGCTCAAAATTGATCAACAACCTAAACATAGGCGTTAAAACTGTAAAACTCTTAGAAGAAAACATAGAAGTAAAACTTCATGATCTTGGATTTCTCAATGGAACCTTAACTATGACACTAAGAACATGAACAACAACAACAAAATAGATAAATTGGACTTCATAAAAACTTTTGGGCATCAAAGGATGTTATCAAGAAAGTGAAAAGACCTACGGAATGGGAGAAAACATTTACAAATCATATGGCTAATTAAAACTTAGTATCTGGAATACATAAGTAACACCTATAATATAAAAAATACAAACTACACAATAAAAGCAAACAGACAAAGGACTTGAATAGACATATTCCCAAAGAAGATATATAAACGGCCAGCAAGCATATGTAACGATGTTCAACATTATTAGTCATCAGAAAAATGACAACCTAAACCAGAGCATACCACTTCCCACCCACTAGAATAGCTATAATTGAAAAAAAGGAAAATAACAAGTGTTAGTGAGAAGGTGAAAAAATTGGAACCCTCATACATTGCTGGTGGGAATTTAAAATGTCACACCTGCTATCAAAAACAGTTTTGTAATTTCTCAAAAAATTAAACATAGAATTACCATTTGACCCTACAATTCCACTCCTAGGTATATACTCAAAAGAAATGAAAACAAGGACTCAAACAAATACTTTTGCACAAATGTTCTTAGCAGCACTAAAGTGGAAAAATCCCAAATTTACATCAATTGATAAGCGGATAGGCAAAATTTTGGTATGTCCACACAGTAGAATATTATTCAGCCATAAAGAGAATGAAGTACTGATAACATGCTGAAACATGAATGAACCTTGAAAACATTAAGCTAACTGAAAGAAGCCAATCACAATGGGTTACATATTGTATGATTCCATTTATATAAAATGTCTGGAATAGGTAAATCCATAGAGATAAAGCAGATTGGTGGTTGCCACGAACTGAGGGGAGGGGAAGAATGAGGACTAGCTGCTTAATCAGTATGAGGTTTTATTTTACGGTGATGCAAATGTTTAGAAATTAGATAGAGGTGATGGTTGCATAGCATTATGAATGTACTAAATGCCACTAGATTGTTATGTGAATTTCATCTTTCTAAAAATATAGTGACAACACCAAATGCTGGTAAGAATGCAGAGAAACTGGATCACTCATAACATTGCTGATGGGAATGTAAATGGTACAGTCACATTGGAAAACAGTTTTGACAGTTTCTTTAAAAACTAAATATTCAGCAACTATATGACCCAGTAATGGCACTCCTGGGAATTCATCCCAGAGGAATAAAGACTTATGTTTACACAAAACTTGCACATAAGTGTTTGTGGTAGCTTTATTCATAATAGTGAAAAACTGGAAACAACTCAGTAATGCTTCAATGATGATACATGTATACTACGGAAGACTACTCAGTGATACAAAGAAATACACAGTTGATACAAGCAATGGCCTGGATGAATCTGCAGAGAATGATGGTGAGTGAAAAAAAAAGAAGACAATCCCCAAAGGTTCCATACTATATTATTCTATTTATATAACATTCTTAAAATAACAAAACTATAGAAATGGAGACCTGATTAGTAGTTTCCAGGGATTAAGGAGAGAGTGGGTATGGAGGGAAAGTAGATGTGTCTATATATGAGCAAAATGAGAGATACACATGGTTATTGAAATGTTTGGTATTTTGACTGTATCAATGTCAATATCCCATTTGTGATATTGCATTATCATTTCACAAGATGTTATCATTAGGGGAATATGGCTTAAGAGTACATAGCATCTTATCCGTATTCTTACAACTTGATGTGAATCTACATCATCTCAAAAAATAATTAAAATCATATGATCCTATCACATGATGCAGAAACAGTCATTGACAAAATTCAACACTCATTCATGATAAAAACCAGGAATAGAGGGGAATGTCCTTAACTTGATAAAGAATATCTACAATAAATCTACAGCTAACATCACACTGGTTAAAGATTGATTGCTTTCCCTCTAAGACTGGCAACAAGGCAGGGTTATCTGCTCTTGACACTGCTATTCAACATCATACTGGAAGCTCTAACTGGTATTAGGAAGAACATAAAATAAAATGTGCACATCTTGAAAAAGGAGAAGTAGTTGCCCCCATGCCACACTGCCATTGCTGACACTGTGAACGCCTGCGTGGAAGCTGGCAACACTTGCCCCTGCCAGCACCCACCCCAGCCAAAGAACGTGCACCCTGCCATTCTGCTACTGTTGCTGGCACAGGTGAATGAGCATGGATCCTGTTGCTACTGCCCGATGGAGTGCTTTGGCTGCCACCATCCATTGGAGTGTTGTGACCAACAGTCTGGGAACACCTCAGCCCCTTCAGCACAGAATGTTTGTAACCTTGAAGGGACAGAGAACAAACCTGAGGATCTGATACCAGCTCCCCAGAGTTAGAACATACAGCCCAGAAGTCCTGAACTGAGCTTTTAACACACGAAAATCTCCCAGAAACAAAGCTAACCAACTGAACCCATCTTATATCACAATCAAAACCCCAAGAACATCAAAAAAGAAAAAAAATATGCAAAAGAATACAACTTTAAAGATTGAAAGAATTTCAGCCCCTAAAGATGAGAAAGAAACAGGCCAAGAACTCTGGCAACTCAAAAAGCCAGTGTCTTCTTACCTCCAAATGTACACAATACTTCCCCATGATGGTTCTTTACCAGGCTGAAATGGCTGAAATGACAGAAATAGAATTCAGAATCTGGATAGGAATGAAGATCACCAAGGTTAAGGAGAGAGTCAAAACCCAATCCAAGGATTCTGAGGACTACAATAAAACAATACAGGAGATGAAAGACGAAATGGCCATCTTAAGAAAGAGTCAAACTGATCTGAGAGAGCTGAAAAACTCACTTCAAAAATTTCAGGATACAACCAAAAGTATTAACAGTAGAGTTGACCAAGCTCAGGAAAGAATCTCAGAACTTGAAGACTGGCTCTTCAATATAGCTCAGACAAAAATAAAGAAAAAGCAATAAAGAAGAATGACCAAAACCTCTGAGAAATATGGGATTATTTAAAGAGATCACATCTATGACTCACTGGCATCCCTGAAAGAGAAGGAGAGAAAGTAAACAACTTGGAAAACATATTTCGGGATATTGTCCACAAAAATTTCCCCAACCTACCTAGACAGGCCAGCATTCACATTCAGGAAATATAGAGAACCTCTGAAAATATTACACAAGAAGACCATACGCAAGATACATAGTCATCACATTCTCCAAGATCGAAAAACGAAAAACAAAAACATGTTAAAGGCAGATAGAGAGAAGGGGCAGGTCACCTACAAAGGAAACACCATCAGGCTAACAGCAGACCATTCCTCAGAAACCCTACATGCTAGAAAAGATTGAGGGCCTATATTCAGCATTCTTAAAGAAAGTAATTTACAACCAAGAATTTTATTTATAGCCAAACTAAGCTTCATAAGTAAAGGAGAAATAAGATCCTTTTCAGACTAGCAAATGTGAAGGGAATTCATTAACAGCAGACCTGCCTTACAAGAGGTCCTGAAGGGAGTGCTAAATATGGAAAGGAAAGATTGTTACCAGCCATTACAAAAATACACTTAAGTACATAGACCAGTGACACTTTAAAGCAACCACACAAACAAATATGCATAATAACCAGTAAACAACATGATGACAGGATCAAATCCACACTGTCAATACTAGCCTTGAATGTAAATAAGCTACATGCCCTAATTAAAAGCCACAGAGTGCCAAGTTGGGTAAAGAAGTGAGACCCAATGGTATGCTATCTCATGAGACTCATCTCACATGCAACGACACCCACAGGCTCAAAGTAAAGTGACTGAGAAAAATCTACCAAGCAAACAAAAAAACACAAAAGAAGCAGAGGTTTCCATTCTTATTTCAGATGAAACAGACTTTAAACCAACAAAGATAAGAAAAGACAAGAAGAGCATTACATAATGGTAAAGGGCTCAATTCAACAAGAAGACCTAACTATCATAAATACGTATGCACCCAACACAGGAGCATCAGATTCATAAAGCAAGTTCTTAGAGACCTCCAAAGAAACTTAGATAACCACACAATAATAGTGGGAGACTTCCACTCTCCACGGACAGTATTAGACTGATCATTGAGGCAGAAAACTAACAAAGATATTTAGGACCTGAACTCAGAACTTGGCCAACTGGCCCTAATAGATAGCTACATAACTCTCTACCCCAAAACAACAGAATATACATTCTTATCATCTGCACATGGCACATACTCTAAAACCAACCACACAATCAGACATAAAACAATCATCAGGAAATTTAAAAAAACTGAAATAATACCAACCATATTCTTGGATCACAGTACAATAAAAATAGAAATCAATACTAAAAGTTGCTCAAAACTATACAATTACATGGAAATTGAACAATGTCCTCCTAAATGACTTCTGAGTAAATAATGAAATTAAGGAAGAAATCAAGAAATTATTTGAAACTAATGAGAACAAAGATACAACATACCAGAATCTCTGGGACACAGCTAAAGCAGTGTTACGAGGGAATTTTATAGCACTATTTAGTCCACATCAAAAAGTTAGAAACATCTTAAATTAATAACCTAACATCACAACTGTAGGAGATGTAGAGTAACTAGGAAAACAAGAGCAAACGAGCCCCAAAACTAGCAGAAGACAAGAAATAACCAAAAATCAAAGCTGAATTGAAGGAAAAGATGTGAAAAACCATTATAAAAGACTGAGAAATCCAGAAGTTGGTTATTTCAGTGACTTAATAAGATAGACCACTAGCTAGACTAACAAAGAAAAAAAGAGATATGATCCAAATAAATACAATCAAAAATGACAAAAGGCATGTTATTACTGACCCCACAGAAATACAAAAAATCCTCTGAGACTGCACCGACACCTGTATGCACACAAGCTAGTAAACCAAAAAAAATGGACAAATTGCTGATAACATACAACTTCCCAAGATTGAACCAGGAAGAAATTGAATCCCTGAAGAGACCAATAATGTTCTGAAATACAATCAGTAATAAAAATCCTACCAACCAGAAAAAAGTCCAGGACCGGATGGATTCACAGTCAAATTCCACCATTCCTGGTACCATTCCTTCTGAAATCATTCCAACAAATTGTGGAGGAAAGACTCCTCTCTAACTCATTCTATGAGGCCAGCACATCCTGATACCAAAACCTGGCAAAGACACAATAAAAAAGAAAATTTCAGGCCAATATCCTTGATGAATATAGACACAAAAATCTTCAACAAAATACTCACAAACTGAATCCAGCAGCTCATCAAAAAGCTAATTCATCATGATCAAGTAGGCTTTATCCTTGTGATGCAAGTCGGTTCAACATATGCAAATCAATAACTGTGATTCATCCCATAAACAAAACCTACATGATCATTTCAATAGATATAAAAAAGGCTTTCAATAAAATTCAATATCCCTTCATGTTAAAAACCCTCAACAAACTAGGCATTGAAGGAACATATTTCAAAATAATAAGAGCCATCTATAATAAGCCTACAGCCAACATCATACTAAATGGGCAGAAGCTGGAAGTATTCCCCATAAAAACTGGGACAAGAAAAGGATGCTCTCTCTCATCACTCCTATTCAACACAGTATTGGAAGTCCTGTCTAGAGCAATCAGGCGAGAGAAATACATAAAGGGCATCCAAAAAGGAAAAGAGGAAGCCAAACTATCCATTTGCAGATGATATGATTCTATTCCTAGAACACCCCATATTCTTGCCCAAAACTTACCTGATCTGATAAACAACTTCAGCAAAGTTTCGAAATACAAAATCAACGTTCAAAAATTAGTAGCATATCTATACTACAACAACATCCAAGCTGAGAGCCAATTAAGGATGCAATCCCATTCACAATAGCTACAAAAAGAGTAAAATTGCTGGGAATATGGCTAACCAAGGAGGTGAAAGATCTCTACAAGGAGAGTTACAAAACACTGCTCAAATAAATCAGAAATGACACAAACAAATGGAAAAACATTCCATGCTCATGGATAGAAAGAATCAATATTATTAAAATGGCCATATTGCCTGAAACAATTTACAGATTCAATGCTATTCCTATCAAACTAAAAATGACATTCTTCACAGAATTAGAAAAAAGTTTTTTAATTCATATGAAACCAAAAAAGAGCTGAAATAGTCAAGGCAATCCTAAGCAAAAAGAACAAAGCTGAAGGCATCATGTTACCCAACTTCAAAGTATACTGCAATGCTACAGTACCCAAAACAGCAAGGTACTGGTATAATAACAGACACCTAGATCAATGGAAGAGTTTAGAGAGCCCAGAAATAATGCTGCACAGTTACAACCATCTGATCTTCAACCAAGTTGACAACAAGCAATGAAGAAAGAACTCCATATTCAATAAATGGTGCTGGGATAACTGGCTAGCCATATGCAGAAGATTGAAACTTGGCCCCTTCCTTACACCATATACAAAAATCAACTCCAGGTGGTTTAAAGACTTAAATGTAAGACCTCAAACTATAAAAATCCTGGAAGATAACTCAGGAAAATCATTGTGGATATAGGCCCTGGCAAAGATTTTTATGACAAAGATGCCAAAAGCAATAGCAAAAAACAAAACAAAACAAAAAAAAACAAAATTGGCAAATGAGACCTAATTAAACTAAGGAACTTCTGCACAGTGAAAGAAATTATCAACAGAGTAAACAGATAACCTACAAAATGGGAGAAAATATTCTCAAACAATGCATCCAACAAGGTCTAATATCTGGAATCTATAAGGAACTTAAATCAATAAGCAAAAAATAACCCCATTAAAAAGTAGGCAAAGCACATGAATAGATTCTTTTCAAAAGAAGTCATATATGTGGCAAACAAGCATATGAGAAAATGCTCAACATCAGTAATAGAGACGCAAATCAAAATCACAATGAGATACTATCTCACCCCAGACATTTAATGGCTATTATAAAAATGTCAAAAAATAACAGAGGTTGTGGAGAAGGGGGACACTTATACACTACTAGACACTTATACACTGCTAGTGGGAATGTATAACTAAATGACCTAATAGACATCTACAGAAGAAAAGCAATTTAGTGATTTCTCAAAGAACTCAAAGCAGTGTTAACATCTGACCCAGCCATCCCATTATTGGGTATATACCGAAGGGAATATAAATCAATCTACCATAAAGACACATGCACGTATGTGTTCACCACAGCACTATTCACAATAGCATAGATATGGAATCAGTCTAAATGCCCATCAATAGTAGACTGGATAAAGAAAATGTGGTACAGATACACCCTGAAATATCATGTAGCTGTAAAAAAAAAAAAAAAAAAAAAGGAGAATGTGTCCTTTGCATCAACGTGGATGGAGCTGGTGGGCATTAACCTAAGCGAAAAGAGTGAGAGTGTCAAAAAAAAAAAAAAAAAAAAAAAGAAAGAATGAAAAAGAAAAGAAAACGGGCAAAAGACATGAAGAGGCATTTCACTGAATTTCACTGAAGAGTATATACAGATGACAAATAAGAACATGCAAAGACATTCAACATCATTAGCTATCAGGGAAATACAATTTAAAACCGCAATGAGATACCACTACCTACTTAACAGAATGGCTAAGCTAAAAAACAATGACAGCATCAAATGACAGTGAGAAAGTGGAGAAACTGGATCACTCACTTACTGCTGGTGGAAATCAGTTTGGTAGTGTCTTACACAACTAAACATGCAACTTCCATATGACCCAGCAATTGTACTCCTGGGCATTTATCCCAGAGACATGAAAATTTATATACAAAAATTTATATTTTAGAATAGAAAAAGCTTCATATAAATTTAAAAAATTTTTATTCAGAAACCTGCACTAATATCAATTTCCTGGTTTTGATATTGTGCTACAGTTATATGAGATGTAACCATTGGGAAAACTAAATGTAAGCTACGGGACAGGGGCCTCTCTACTGTGTTTGCAACTTCCTGTGAATTTAATTTTGCCCAAGTAAAAAACTAACTGCTATTCCAAAAGGATTTCAGAGTCCAGATCCAGGTACATCAATTCTTCTTACTGCGTTTGGGACCTTTCCTACATAGCAAGATGTTTTTCAATCAACTTTTGATGTTTGTACAGACTTTCTTATTTAATAAAAAACAATTCCCACCCAAATATTTCTTGGGTGTTTCAGGGGTAAGCCTGAGGCCTCAGGTGTGACCTCATACAAACGCAAGGGTATAGAGACATCCCAGTAAAGACAAAATGGCATATAATATACAGTGCACCCAAATGAAGAGACCTCTGATACTGCTAAGGCCATCACTAACTCCCTCGTCCAGATGGACCCAGCATCTCCAGCCTCTCTGGAGGATGGAGGCTCATATCTCGTTACAGGACTGGCAACACAAAACCTACCAACTGCAAACAAGCTGCATATTCAGCCCTAAAGAAAAAAAGTTTAAAATGCTGCTTTGGCTTTTAAAGACTCCACCCTATTGATTGTATGCCTTCCCCCTTTGTGACCCCTGGAGCCAACGTAAAGGGGACAGGTGGGGGATAGTGGCCAAAACTTCCTACACAAAGGCCTGATTCTCTGGTGTGCAGTAGCTGCCTTCTCCCTCACCACCACAATCATCATCAGGTACTGGCTGGACCCAGGGAGCAGGGCCAATGGAGGAGACATTGGAGAGGGATCACTGCCTGTAAACTGACTTTGGTCCAAGTTGAAAGGTATCTCACAACCTCAGCACATTGGCCTGTGGACACAGCTTTGTTTCTTCTTTCCCTCTAGATGAATCCAGGCCTATGAAATAGCCCTTGGGTAGATCTTTCTGTCCGAAACAGGAGTTTTGAATCCCAAAGCCTGGATGTGTGCCATCTTTCCATGGCAATGTTTATGAGCACCTGCCCAGGAAGCCTATGCCTCTGATAAAAAGAAACCAGAGTCCCGGCAATGTTTCTCACCCATGCACAATCCCGGGGTAAAGAGGAACTTCAAAGCCATCTGTCACATGCAATTTGGAGTTCAGTCAAATAAATCTTTGGGACTTCAACTTTCGATTTTATATTATATCCATGCTTGCTTTAATACAGGAAAAAATGCCTGCATCCTCAAGTAAATGGATATTCCAGGGAAATGTGTTGCTCTGTGGCTTTGTTTCTTGTGGACCCAGGGAGTGGGGTGCGGTGAGTAGTGTACTCACACCTTAGTCACAGGAACAGAGGCCTGTGGGCAGTCTCTTTTCCCACCTCAGGCTCTAAGTACACACATGGGAGCCCTTAGCCACCCATACCCAGAAGAAGATATGAAAGAGAGCAAAGACCCTCTGCCCTGGGCTCTGAAGGCACCTCAGTAACCCCAGAGTTATCACTGGTTTATCCCTCCCCGCATTAGTTACGGCCTCTTGCATGTGATCTTTTGCTCCCAGACCAGTGGACCCTGCTGGATCCCTGATGCCCATCTCAAAGTGCCAGTTGGAGCTAGATCTACCTTGCTGCCACCTGGCTCTAGGCATGACAGGAAGGAAATGAGGAACCAAATCAAAGGCACCTGGCAAGAAAGGAAGGGGAGTATGTGGATATTGATGGAGCAAACCCGAAAGGATGAAATCTTCTTTAGAAGCTCAAAGGTGTCTGAGTCCCACAGCCTTCACCAAATCAGAGGAAAAATGAACTAAGGGGCAGAAACAACTTTGGGCTTCAGCCTGGAAGGTCCAAAGGTGAGCTGCATTGTGAAGCTAAGCTCTGTACCTGCTTCCGAGCTGTACCCTTAGTGACTCCATGTAAGTTGCTGGACATGCCTGAGTCTGTCCCTCATCCTAATAGCTTCTTCCTCTGTTTCCTGGATGGGGTGAGGATGAGGAGACACTGTGGTTCAGGCATTCCCAAGAAAAGTTCTGAGGTGAGGCCATGATGTCCTACCTGGAGTCTCCAGCCTATTGGGCAGATGTGGGGTTAGGGCAGAAGACATTCATTATCAGAGTCACCATTTTTCAGGGGTGAAATCTGACCCTCAAAGAAAAGCCAAAAGAAATCCTGCTTTCAAATGAGCTTGCAGAAGAACAGAACACATCTACTTGGGTGAAGATAATGTTGATGGCAGAGTAATTCAAGTGTATCTTCAAACATGTATGTTGATGTTATGGATTCATAATGTACTTCATAATGTGATTTTATTTGGAAATAAAACCATTGAAGATGCAATGAGCTTAGATGAAGTCTTACTGGAGTAGGGTGGTCCCTTAATCCTATATGATTGGTATCCTTATAAAAAGGGGAGATTTGGGCACAGAAACATGCACACAGAGAGAACACTATGTAAAGACTGGCGTTCTGCTGCCTCAAGCCAAGGATCTACTGGAAGCCAGAAGAGAGGCCTGAAACAGGTCTTTCCATGGAGCTGTTGGAAGAAGTGTAGCCCTGCTGACTCACGTTGATCTTGGACTTCCAGGCTCCAGAACTGTGAGACAATCAATTCAGTTGCTTAAGTCATCCAGTTTTTCATATTTTACTATGAAAGCCCTAGCAAACTAATACATTGGGGATAAAAATGTTCCTGCAGGCAAGGTGAAGACACCAGTAGAGACTGGTCCATTTCCACAGCAGACCATACTTGTTGGTTACTTTGAGCTTCTGGGCATGCTTAGTCTTCTGTGGTGAGGGACTGACCATCTCTCATTAGGATGAATAAGAGCTGGAACATCCTGAGCCCAGGGCAGTCCTTGGCTCTTGGCACTTAGAGAACATCTAGCTCTGGATTCTTATTATTCTGCCATCCCCACGAGCCTGAAACCAGGGAGCATTTATCTCAGGTAGCTCTCAACCAGAGAACCCAACAAAATACTTTGCTCATGGCAAATGCTTATAAATTTTGTAGACAAAACTGTGGTACAGGAGCCATATGGGAATGAAGAAAAAGCAGTCAGAAGGCAGTATCTACAGGGAAGTTTTGCATGGCTTGATGGCTGGCTGAATATAGACCAGGAGGCTTAGGCCATTCCTACTTTTCAGACCTCTGGCCTGGATGGTGGGAAGAAATGTGGGGCTGCTGATAGGCAGAGAATGCTGCACCAGCAATAGACTCCTGAAGCCACTGTCAGTCATGACCACTTCTGGCTGTAATTACAGTAGATCACCCTGCTGTACTAGGAACCAGCTGTTATCAGTTACTATATACCACTAAAAATGTTAGTGTTATGCTAGGGCATGAGTAAAGTAGGATGCCTTGATCCAGGAAACCAGACCTGGGAGAAGTAGAAGAGCCCAGGCTGGAGACAGGCAGGGCAAATGTTAATAAGGCCAGCCTCCTACATGTCAGTATAGCCAAGGCTTTGAAGCTCAACAAGCACGGCCTGAAACAGAAAGGTTGGCTCCTCAGTCATGAGTTATGGGGCTCTGGGAAAGCTGCTTAAACTTTAGGACTCGGTTTCCTAATATGTAAAATGCAAAGTTGTATACAGGAATATAACAGCTACCTTTGGGTGCCTGCTATGAGTCAGACACTGGGCTTCACAATTTACACAGAGCATTTCACTGGCTCTCTCTAACAACCCCACAAGGCACATAGGAAGAGCCTTCTGTACAGATGCTCCCTCTGTGCTCTCCTGGCCCTTGGCAGGAAGTATTTATCTAGCATTTGATTCCTTCTCTAGACTGTAAATTTTTGTGAGAGAGGGAAACATGTCTTATATGTGGCTGTAGCTCCAGAGTGTTCAGAGCATAGTAGGGTCTCGGGAATGATCTCATGAATGGATCTGCAGGGTGAATTCAAGCTTGGGTGGAGGGCTGGACTAGAACTCTCTGAAGGCATCACCAAACCTAGAACCTGGATGACTTGGTGTGCTGGAGCCCAAGAGGGCTTAGCAATGCATAACACATTACTTAATATTTCTGTGCATTTTAAAGGACTGTTTTGACACTATGTAAGAGCTGTGAGGCATATAATCATAGCCTTGTGCTAATAGATATATCAATATTCTAAAACACCACTTTTAGTTTTGAAAAGTTGACTTTAAAAAGCTCAAAGTGATGTGGAGAAGTTGAAACTCTCATACATTGTTGGTGGGAATGTAAAACAGTGAAGCTGTTATGAAAAACTAACATAGAGTAGCCATATAATCCTGCAATTCCACTCCTGGGTATATGCCCAAGAGAATTGAAAACATAGATTCATACAAAATCTTGAACAGGAATGTTCATAGATACACTACTCATAGTAGTAGCACAAAGTGAAAACAATCCAAATATTTATCAACAAATGAGTGAATAAGTAAAATGTGGTCTAGCCATACAGTATAATATTATCTTTCATAAAAAAGAATGAAGTACCGATCCATGCTATAACATGGATGAACCATTTAAACATCATGCTAGGTGAAAGAAGCCAGATACAAAATCCCACATATTGTATTAATCAACTTATATGAAATGTCCAGAAGAGGCAAATCCATAGAGACTGAAGTAGCTTAGTGGTTGCCTAGGGCTGGGGGAAGGAAGGGAGAATGTGGACTGACTACTAATGGGTACAGGATTTCTTTTGAGGGTGATGAAAATGTTCTTTAATTAATTGTGGTGATGGTTGCACATCTCTGTGAAAACACTAAAACCCATTGAATTGTACACTTTCAATGGGTGAATTGTATTGTATATGAATCATATCTTAATAAGGCTGTTTTTTGTAAGTCCAAATTGTTATCACTCTGCTCTAATTTGGGATTTTAGAAAGATGTTTCCTTTAGAGAAAAGATAAAGCAAAATCTTTTAAATTTTGAAGGAAACATGTTTACATCCTCTACCATTAGCAAGACTGGCTCCCTTTGAAATGGATCATCAACACACCTTTTTTCCCCTCTTTATATGCTGACCCAGCAGTGCTGGAAACCTTCTTCCAGCAACCCACATAATCAATGAACAACTTGCAAGTTTGTGCAGGAATATTCTAAGCTCCGGTTGATCCTACTTTTGACATTGCTACCGCTGCTGCTCCCCAGGAACTCCAAATCTCTGTCCTTTGGATTTTAGGAAATTTTCATGTCACTGAGGTTAAAAATGCCCCCTTCTCATCTGGGTGTCATGTGCTACTCAGTGATGAATCAACTTGAGGCCAGGACTTCCTGGCAAGTACAAGCATCCCATAATCCCACAAAATGGGCTCAGATGGCAGAACCCTGCTTCAAGGAGCCAAGAATTGTACAAACCAACAAGTCAATTGAGAGCAAACTGTTTCTCAAGCTGACCATGCTCTGAAAACTTATTTGACTCTAAAATCAAACAGTATACAGTGACCACTCAATATGGCAGAGAAGAGAGTTTTCTGGAACTTGGGGACATCAAGAAATGAGGGCAGACCAAGACTATCTTACAATAACAATAGCAGTGCTGATCTTGTCACATGATTGACTGCAGAACTAGCCTTCAAGGTAATGTGAGTCCAAGTTTTTTCAAGTCCTTATTTCTTGAAGAAGAAAATCTGAACTTGTTCAGCACCATCTTTTCCTATGCTATGAACATCATACACTTCGAGAATTCAAAGATACCTTGGATTTGAAGTGGCAGTCCAAACTGAAAAGGGAAGTGATCTACGTGCTAGCTTTCCCATGAGCTAAATGCCTGCAGGCTTAATTCCCTTAAGCGTTTCCATAGTTGACCATCGAAGTTGGAGTGTGTTGGAGGGTGCTGTTTCGGTGTCCATTGCAGGGACAGACCATACTACTCATTAGTTGGTATACTCTCTCTCTCTCTTTTTCTCTCTCTCTTCTGGAAAGTACTAGAAGCCCTGCAGAAAGGGGCCCCTCTTTAAGCTTGGGATTATTCTTATCAGTACTGGTAGGCATAGGTTCGTCTACCTTCCCATCAAATTGCTGTTCTGGTGGTTCTACAGCTGACTAGCAAAGGAAACAGAAGCAGCAGCGGATCTTTTTTTTTTTCCTGCCCTTATGGACTGCTCAATCGTAGCCCCAAAGGTATACACACACACACACACACACACACACACACACACACACACACAGAGTATAATGTTTTTTTCCCCTGGAAATGATTTTAAAAACAACGTGTCCTTAGACTTATCCTACAGGAACAACTGGAAATGCTGCAGTAGGCAGGAGGAAAATGTTGAAAATTGTTTGGTTTTGTAGCAATTTCAGCAAGCAGTTGTCTCAAAGTGTAGAAACAGTTCGCAAACATGTTACACTTGGGCCCAGGTGCCAGTCATACCAGCTGGCCCAACAAAGGTTTACAAAGCATTTTTAGCTGGTGGTCTAGGAGAAATAATGAACTGAACATGGGGTTCAGGAGCAGGAGACCTGAGTTCCACTTCCATCTATAGGTCATTCGACCTCTTTGAGTCTCAGGTTTCTGATCTACAAAATGGGGCTGATTGTCTTTACTCTCCTGTCCTCCCATAGTGCACGTGAGGATCAAATGAGACCTTGAACCAGAAACCCCTTGGACAGGTGGTGCTGTGTGCACTGAAGGCACAAGGGAAGGGCAGCCCTTTTTTGCAATGCAGGCAATGGATCCAGCAACTGAGCTGAAGGAATCAGCTTTTTGTTCTCCTCTTTTATAGTAAAGCTTGGTTAGAATCCTAGAATGTTAACATCAGGAGGGAAAACTAGAGATTATAAGGTCCAGGCTAGATGTGGTGGCTCATGTCTGTAATCCCAGAACTTTGTGATGCCGAGGTGGATGGATCACTTGAGATCAGGAGTTCGAGACCAGCCTGCCCAACATGGTGAAACCCTATCCCTACTAAAAATCAAAAAAAAAAAAAAAAAAATTAACCGGGCGTGGTGGTGCTCGCCTCTAGTCCCAGCTATTTGGGAGGCTGAGGCAGGAGAATTGCTTGAACCCAAGAGGTGGAGGTTGCAGTGAGCCCAGATCACATCACTGCACTCCAGCTTGGGAGACACAGCAAGACTCTGTCTCACGAAAAAAAGGTCCAATCCCCTTCTTGTACAAAAAGGGAAACTGAGGCAGAGACTCGCCCAGGAACATATGCTAGCAAAGGATGGAGAGAGCTGACTCTTGAAGTCAGGTTCCCTGAATTCCAAGCCAGTGCACAAGCCCAGCAGACTGGACTTAAAGACAGACCCTCTATGTAATATTTCCTTGAGTCCACATTCTGAAAGATCCTGGACAGAAGAAGCCTCAAAAATCTGCAAGGCAGCCTCCCCGGCTACCCAATGACTGCCTCTCCTTAAAGAAGTGCCGACATCATTGAGGTTTCAACCTCTCTGTGGCAAGCTGACGGGCGAGTTGCTTTACCTCTCTGAGTTGCACTTTCTTTCAATATATCAAAGAGCTTGGCCAGGAGGACTCTACGAGGCTTGCCAGCTGGCATCGTCCCTATGTTGATGACTAGCTTTCCTCTATGGTCATCCACCAATTGCAATTCCCCAGCCAGAGGAGGGTACAAACAGACTTCCCTTCAGTGGCTGCTGGAAAGATCCTAGGCTGCCTCCGGATTCCCAGTGGGGCTGGGTGGAGCTTGGGGTCCCTTCTTTCCACATTAAACCAAAGACTAGTGAGGCACCCCCCTTCCCCAGATTTCAAGCAAAGCCATCTGGGGTATCAAAGCCCTGAATCATTCATTGGAACAATGCTCAAGAATTATTTAGCAACCTCAGAGCCACAAACCCACAGCTAAGAAAGAGATGTGGGCAGTTGTCACTCAGCATTTTGAGGGTATGTCCCCATAGGTTTGCACACATGTCTAGCCTCTGTCTCCAATTATACTCGTGCTAAGTCCAACAGAGAAAACTACCTAAGAAGGTGGGTAGGGAGAGGAAGGGTGCTTAACAAGTGGCCAACAGTAGCAGTGAGTTAAAAGAAGAACCAGAATAGCCATTAAAGAAGAAAAAAAAAAAAAAAACACTATTGTCAGGCAAGAAAAGATCTGTGAAGACTTCACATTTAACTTGTCTTCCTTAATACATTCCACTCTTTAGATGGATTTAGAATAATAGGAAAAAAACCTTAGTGTTGCACTTAGAGACTTCATGTGAAATCCCATCTGATGTGAGGAAAATGTGCTTTCAGTACTTATAATGATGAAATAAATTATCTCCATTCTTGGAACTACTTCTTTGCAAATATTTTAGATATTATTTCCCAAATGAAAGAAAACAGTCAAGGCTGCTACCATCAGCTTTGGAGGAAACAATCTAATTTTCAAGATATTTCTCTATTGTGAGCTGGCAACAATGGCTGTGGTTTCTAAAGAAAGTGGGAAAATTGCTGTGCATTTCGGAAATGGTTACCAGACACTTCCCTTCAAAAAAATAATCAACAAAACGCACACAAGCAGGCTTTAAAGACAAATGCAATTTTATAGGCAGCCGTTCCGCTGCATGGCATGATAAATAGACAAGATGGGTGTTTTGCAGCCAGCCAGCTTTTGGCATCTAAGAGAGCTGGAAGGGAAAACTGACATGAATACTTTCAACAGGCTACCCTGGTTGAAATCAGGAAGCATTCATTTCCACAGTTAAAACAATATGAGTCTATTTCTATTGCCTGTGTTACATTGAGTTCCTCTGTTTATCAAGCACAAAGTTCTATTGTGATCTATGGTGAGCAAAAGAGAACCTGCCGAGTCCCAAGCAGATCTTAGATGTATATCATTTGATCCATGGCTCAAAACTATTCCATCCCATAAGCCCAAGAGCTCCTATCAGGCTGAACAAGATATTTGAAAAAAGAAAAACCAAAACTCTCCTTCTAGAATCAACAGAAAAATATGCCCCTGGCTGAAGCTTATAACTGTGAAGGCCACACGTGCAATGTGCTAGTTAACTGGGAGGAGGAAGTTCCAGGAAAACAACCAACATCTGCTTTTAGGCTTATTCCATTCTTCTCAGGGGCCCCCAGTCAACTGTGCTCACCTGAAGAGACATCTTGAGCCAGCCAGAGAGTAAGAAGGTCTAGTTTCTCCTGAGCTTGACTTTGCCCATTGTATTTATTTCTTCTGAACTGATTTCTTCAAAATCCAAATCTGTAGCACCTCCACAACTTTGATAGTCTTTTATGCTCCAATTCCTTCAAGGATAAATATTTAATTCTATTTTGGGTCAAGTACAAACTTATATTTTTGAGGTTTCAGGATTCACACAGCTAGAGCTTGAAAGGCATGTTACTTCAACGTGTTTCAGACCCACAGAGCTACAGGCTGTCCAATGGAGTGTCATCCACTACCATTCCTCGACTGTAAGCACAGTTGATTATCAATTCAGAAACACTCCGAATAAATACTTGTGTGCCAAGACTTTGCAGTTCATTCATCCAATCAGCCATTCGTTTGTTCGTCCAATCAAGCTGTCTATGTCATACTGATTCCAGTACTCATCCTTTTGCTTATACAAAGCAAGTATGAGAGTCGCAGAAGAGGTGTAAGAAAAGAGACAAACTTCTCATTCTGTATTGTATTCTGTATCCAAAGTTAAGGTACAGTAAAGTCCTGTTAACTATGTAACCTTAATGCATCTGAAAGGTATTGTTTTAATAACGCTTACCTTTTAAATGATTAAGACGCCTCTGGTGGTTATGGAATTCATTTTATATTCGTTTAAGAAATTGCTTTTTATAAGAGAGTATATCTGCTGAGTTTCTCTTGGGTACTGGAAGTTGCGGGGCGGGGGGGTAGCACACACATCTACAAAGGTCAATAGGGTCTTTGCTATTAAAATGTTTTCCAACTCTCAAAGCATCTGTTAATATGCCCAGAAGAATCAGAATAATCCATGGCTTGGTATTCAGTATGCAGCAGACATGCTGCCTACAGAGTCTTGCATAAGTGTTCTCTAAAAAGCTCTGAAGCTGGAATAGGGAGCCCTGGGTTCAAGTCTCAGGCCAGGGAGGTCACTCACTGGCTGCATGCATGCATGTAATTACGAGCCTTCTCATCATCCTGGTATCTCACGAGCCTGGATACCTCTACTTGTCTATATGACTGATGTGAACTGATCTCCATGTTTAAGGGTTGTCAAAAAGCAGCACCTTCACCCTGATGCCTACCCGTCATGGTTTGCAGAGCAGCCTGAGATGATGGTACTGGATTGCCAGCAGGGCCAGCTCACTCCTGAATCACACCAAGATGACTGTCGATTACCAGTCCCTAGTATTTTTTCTCAAGCCACATTTCATCCACACTATACTTCGGCAGATGACCCAAATGTAGAACTTGCCATTTATCCCTGTTAAATTTCCCATGACCATCTCGAGCTTGTCAAGATCTTTTTGGATCTCAATTTCACGCTAGAACTCATCACCTCTGGCACTATGTCAGGGGCAAATCTGGTAAGAGTGCATTTTCAATCCTCCTCCAGATTATTGAGAAAATGTAAAACAAGCCAGGAGGCAGCCCTGGGACTTGCCTCCAGATCCCTCTCTGTGAGGGAGGATGTGAATCTATTATCCATGGCCTTTGGATTCAGTCTTCTAATTGGTTACATAATCACATAACTGGGCTGTAAATGAAGATTTTATAACAGATGCTGCCTAGTGCTTTGCTGAGATTCAAAAACGCTTGCTTTTCTCTGATCCAGCTGCCTGGTGAGCTCTTCCAACAAAAAAGGAAGCTATTCTAACACAGCAAGCTACTCCTAATGAACCCTTTTTTGCTTTTGTCTTAAACCCACTTTGCACTGGCTCCCCTTTGCACTAGCACTCACTCACTAGTCTTTTAATAGTATGTTCTAGAATTTTTCCAGCGAGGGGGCATACCAAGCAAGCCATAGCTACATAAGATATTCAGTTTAAGGAATTTTCCTTCTGGAAATTTGGAAGTACATGCCCATCTATCTAGTAGTTGATGGCTCTTTTTCAGCAGTTCTCTGTGGTTCCTTAATGGTCCAGGATAAAAGCTCACAGCCTTGTTGGCAAGTGCTCTGCCTCTCCCTTAGCACCCTAGGCTGTCATTTGCCCGGGCCATCAATGACCAGACAATTCTCTCACAATCACTTCATCCATCACAGTCTTCAAATCCAACTGAGAAGCATCCCAACTGTTCTATCCTTTGTACATTAAAGATTATTCTCTTATTCTATGAAGAAGCCTGAAACTTTTTCCCAAAGACTCTGGTTTCTCTTTCTGTGGGGTGTGACAGACTCTTTGCCATCCAGGGACTCCAGGGGTACGGTATCTCTTTATCTTCTTTTCTCTTTCAAGGGTACATCCTTGTAGCGCCCCCCAACTTCTCCCCTCTTTCCCGCTGACTCTGGTTGTGATGCATATAGGTTGCTTTCATCAGGTGCTGCTGCCCCTCCTAAAGAAGCTGTTGCCTCTCCCCTTTCCTCTTCTTGGTGTGATGACTCTTCAACTGATCATTTCTTGTTAGTGGAACAGGGTTTCTTCTCTTCTTCTGTGTTTCATGCTTCTCTTTACATTTCTGATTCAGTCTTTTGTTCTCAAACAGTGTTCCTGGGTAGCGTGGAAAGGGAGAAGCTTTACCTCCATAGCAAACTCATCAATGTCCAGGCTTATGAATTGCCTTGGGCCCACAGACTTCCAGTGATGGCTGAGCTTCCATCATTGCATTTCCAAAACAGCAACCATATGACAGTTACACAGAAGGGAGGGAAATACTGTGGAAGAGTGGCCTGTAAGCAAAAAGACATCTCAGATGATCTCTCAAGATCCATGAATAAGTAGGAGTGGTGCTCTGATCACCCACGGTAAACAAGAAATATAGATACCAGCAAGTGAATACCCCAAAAATTTCAAAGTCAGGTTTGCAATGCCTCAGTTAGCTAAAGGAGGGTTGTGATAGGAATAAAATTAATAGCATTTACCTTAACTTAAAAGCAGGCCAGGCACAGTGGCTCATGTCTGTAATCCCAGCACTTTAGGAGGCTGAGGCAGGCAGATCACTTGAGCCCAGGAGTTCAAGACCAGCCTGGGAAACATAGTGAAACCCCACCTGTACAAAAAATACAACAAAAAAAATATGAGTTGGGCATGGTGGCAGGTGCCTATAGTCCCAGCTTCTCAGGAGGCTGAGAAGGGAGGATCACCTGAGCTCAGGAGGTTGAGGCTGCACTGAGCTATGAATGTGCCACTGCACTCCAGCCTGAGTGACAGAATGTGACCCTGTCTCATTAAAAAAAAAAAACTGGTAAGGCTGTTTATGGGTGAGTGGGGAAGAGAGGGAGAGAAAATAAAAGGTGGCTGTGAAATCAGATTAGTGGGGGAAGTTGTCACAACTCCGTAAGGGCTTGAAGCAAAGTCCATCAGTCCACATGGAGTCTATTGGATTGAGCTTGAGATGTCAAGAGAAGCATGGCTGAACAGTGGAAGAACAGGCAAGAAGCACCTAAAAGATTTAGCTGGTGGAGAGCCAGCTAAGATGTAGAGTCAATCTTGAGGGATGCAAAAAGGGGAAGAGCCTGATGATGGAGCTGAAGAGGTAGATTTGCAGGGAGTGGCAGGTGGTTTCTCCACATGTATCAGTGGTTGAGGCTTAGGGGAAGCCTGGAAGGGTGGGGGTACAATGCAAGGAGGACTGGAGAGAGCCTCACATGTTCCCCAGCTAGTTAGGTATGAGATTGCCCAGAGAACTGAAATCGTTCCCTCTCACACTTCTAATTGTTTTGGTGTGTTTGGATGTCAGGTCACGAGTCTCAGAGTCTCCACATTGTTGCTTGTAGCCAAAAGTACAAAATAGAATCCCTGACACATGGACTTCGCTCTTCCTAATGAGTGTTTGATTCTGTTTCCTTCTATGAAAATCTGTATCCCCACACCAACACCATTTTAGTTTCAGAATATTTTGTGGGGGCACTTTAAAATCCTTGACTTTTTAAAATATGGTTCTAGATCATATGGTTTTAATTATTACATTTTTATTCCCTAAATTTGACTAAAAATGACGTGATTTGCAAAGCAAACAGGCCAGTTAAATGAAGTGAATTCCACTCACTGGCAGCCTGCCTGTTCCTGTCAGTAAGTAAGTTCAGTTTCTGCTTCTGGGGCTCACAACTCCTGATAGCTGGCTTGCTGGGACTGGGGAAACAAGGAAATCGGCCAGAGAAAGTGTCCTTGGCAGCAAAGGGTCTCACTGCACAGGTTTTTAGGGAAATCTTGAGATTGGGGCAATGTGGGATGTGGTGGCAGCATCCCAGACATGACAGACAGCCTGTGAGCAACCTTTGGTCCTACTTGTACATCTCTCCTCTGTTCATTCAAGTAGCCTCAGCTAGAGCTTCTCCAGCTGGTTTGGAGGCCAAGAGGCATTGTGCATGCCAAAGGCTGAACTGGACTTGCTGCTGGCAAGACTACTGCAAAGCGCAGGGAGCAGTGGCAAAGAACCCACCCAGCAAAGCCACAATCTATCATCTCTGCACAACCTGGTGTCCCAACTTGGAATCCAGAGTTGGGGTGAGGGGCCACCAGTGCTAACAAATTTGTGGGGAACAGGGGCTGGTGTAATTGAAGCCAGCTCCTTGGAGCCTCAAAACCATCCTGTGAAGCAAATGGAGCTGTGGTTCCTATCGCAGAGAAAGGCACTTTGGCTGAGGAAGGGGAACGGAGCACCGGTCAGGCCTGGCGATACCTAGATAGTACATGGCTGCCTCTGACTTCCTTCCAGAGTGAAGGTGCTCACCCTTAGTAGGGAGTGCACTGGCCTGGCTGGTGTCCTTGAACTTAGTGGGGTCTGGGAGTGCAGGAGAGGTTTTAGATTCTAAGCCAGGGGTGTCCAATTTTTGGTTTCCCTGGGCCACAGTGGAAGAAGAATTGTCTTGGGCCATACATAAAATACACTAACATTAACAATAGCTGATGAGTTAAAAAAAATCACAAAAAACTTCATAATGTTTTAAGAAAGTTTATAAATTTGTGTTGGGCTGCATTCAAAGCCATCCTGGGCTGCCACAGGCCGTGGGTTGGACAAGCTTGCTCTAAGCCATCCTGACAGGCAGTGTAGTCAGGTGGTTAAAGCATGAACTCTGGCACCCAGTGGTCTGTGTTTGAATCTTAGCTCTGCCATTGAGTAGCTGTTTGGCCTTGCAGGAAGATATTCAACCTCTCTGTGTTTATCTATTTCCTCATCTGTAAAAGAGAGATCATAATAGCATTTGCCTGGTAGGGCTGTGGTGAGGATCAAAGACACATCTGTCATATGCTTAGAACAGCTGTTGACATGTGGTAAGCCCTACCAATGTTAGCTTGTGGCACTGTCTTCCTCCAAGCCTCCATCCCAGTCCTAGCAGAGGGAAACCTGGCCGCTGTGAGGATAGCTGCTGGATGGAGCGAAACATCGTCATGGTGCAGAAAACAACGTTGATTGTTTTTCTGTCTGTCTTTCCCCTCCAAAATATGAGACTCATGCTGAATGTCCAGTCTCTAGAAGACAGCCTGTCATGTGGCAGGTGCACCATGATAAATTAATGAGTGAGTGCAGGAATTCCCCTTGTGGCAAATGGCTCTGGAAAGAATGCCAACATTAAAAAATTACTAACTTCAGTGCAGATGCAGTTGGGTGACAGAGAACAGAAGAGACCTATAAAGATACCAGACATTCTATTGGGGTAGATTCAAGAGCTGGCCTAGGAGTCAAGAGGCTGGCTTTTGAGAGGCTTTGCTGCTTCCTTGCTGTGGGGCCTTGGGCCAGTTCCTGACTTCTTCTGAGCTTCAGTGTCCTCTCTGAATGAGAAACAATGTAAGGTGGGAACATGCTCAGTGCCTTCCAGGGAGTTCCTTTCCCATCAAGGCCCAGAACAAACAAGAGATGAAGGAACACACTCAGTTCCTAGGCTTGGGCTCAATACTATCAGGTTCAAGGTCTGGCTCAATTTCTGACAGCAATATCCACATACCATTTCTACATCAATTATAGAAGCCAGTTTCTCCAGCTTACTTCATAAAATATTAATTACTTCCCTCACCTTCCCACAAATGTGAAACTTAGATTTAAAAAGACATTTTGGAAAACAGGTACATTTTGACAGGAACAATCTGAAATTGCCACCGGCATAAACACATACAAGTGGATACTATTTAGTTTGCTTCTGAGAACCCCATTCAGTGGAGAGCCAGCTGAGCCAACAACTATCTGAATGAAGTGCACCAGCCATGCCATTATCAGAGGAAAAGATGAGTGTGGACAAGTCAAGTGGCTGGATGCTGATTTTGTCACCTTTGCTTACAGAAACCACATTGCATCTTGGCAGCAATGATCCATATCCCTGGCTCCTTATTGTCTTTGGATAATCATAATATTAATGTCCCACTGCACCCTTAAGCCCTTTGCATCTCTCTTCAAGGCCTTTTTCAGACATGAAATACTTATATTGGGCAAGGGATAAGCTTCCCACTGAGAGACTTGAACTGATCAGGTGGGCAGACCTCCAATTGCAGGCTTGGCTTTAGGCTTGTAACCCTCATTTTTCTCAAGTCCAGCCACAGCAGCCTGCCAGGCCTGCCTGCCACAGGCAGTCTTATTCAATTGAATGGAGTCCTAACAAGGGGAAATGCCAGAGACATGAACTGCTGCAAGGAGCACAATGATGCTGACTACCCAGCAAGGGTAAGCTTGAGACACTCTGAAGCACCACACTGACTATACCCACATTGTGTAAAAATCAACACAATCCAAGAGAAATGGAATCCTGGTGGGAAAAGCACTGGACCAACAGCTCAACAGCCATCCAAAGTCTCCAAGGAGTACCTCAAGGCCAGAGCAAATTTAGTAACATGCCTTCCCTGTTGGAACACCCATATAGCAGCCCTGCAAAAGAGGTTGTCTAGTCCCTTCCAGGACTGATGGGAGCCCACAACTCAATAGCCATTCTTCTCTGCCAGATTCCACGTCTTTATAGCTTTAAGTTTTTCCTTTGCCACTTCCCATCTTATTTCCTCTCTCCATTGTGTGTTAGCATACTTAACAGGTGGAGAACAGCATGTACAAGTGGCTTACAGGACTGTCAAAGTAGCAGAGGCACATTTGAAAACAGCTCATGCAACCAAATGCCGTGAGCAAACCACCACCCAGGACTGACTCCCCCGCATTGGCCCTGAAAATCTAGCTACTCAGCGCTTCCATTTGCAGACATAAACATCCACTTAGGAGTTCTGAAAACACCATCTAAGCCAACATTTCGACTCAAGTAACACTAACAGGGCTGCATAATCAGTAAACTCACTTTCCACTCTGTGCCTTTGCAGTACTCTCTGGGAAGAATGCAGAAGTCTTACAGATAAAAGTTGACATGGAAGTAAGTTACTAATATATAGAAATGTTGGATTTTAAGTAAAATACATTTCAGCCTGCAGATAAAGGGAACAGAGTCTTTTTTCCTTATCTCAAAACAGACTTTTTTTTGTAGAATTGATGAAATGGAAGTAATTATCAAGAACTGAGAGCATTAATCAAGAAAAACTTGTTTTTCCTTGATCTAAAACTTTGTAGATGAAATAAACCAAAGGAGAGCAAATGAAATTAACTTGGACTACAAGGAACGTTAAATTTTTTTGTCCCTGAAATCCATTTGATGTTTCATTTTCCCCAGCTATAGTACAGGTTGCCTCACCATCATTTTGATAAGAGCAGCGGCCCTAGTCACCCTCTCCCAGTGATGTGCTGGTAAGTGTTTAACAAGTAGCTCTCTAGAAGGAAAAAAAAAGCTCTGATTAAAGCGATAGCACTGACTGCTGTGTTGTAAATACTCTTGTTGTGGCTGATTTCTAGCTACCAATATGATGTCACCCACCTTGCAAAATTCCTGAAAACATAACACTTGGCTTTTGGGAGCCCATTTGAGCCAGCTCTAGCCTACCACTGTCCCCTCCTCTGCCTGTATGTTTTCTATGCTCTCCAATCTGAGATCATAGAGCCAGTAAAGACAGAAATCACATAAGAACAAGACAGATGGTTATAATGATCAACACACACATGCTACCTTTTGGTTTATAAACTCTTTCCCTAACATTAGTTATTGTGACTAACCACTAGGTGCTAACAGAGTGCCAGGATATTTTATAAGCATTTCATTTAACCAATACTAAGAGGTAGGTGTTATTATTATCCCCATTTCACAGAGGAGAAAACTGATGTTCAAGCAGATTCAGCAACTCATTTGAAATCACACAGCTTGTAAGTGGGTGAGCTAGGACTAGGATCTAAGCTCCTTGGGTGTGCTTTGGCAGTAAGAAGAAAACACAGTATCAGAAAAAGTGGTAAGGGCAACAGTTTGGCTTAGCTGAGGAATCAGGAAAAGAAAATCCTAACTAACCAAATAGGTTTCAGTGTTTCTTTAGCAGGTGATCTTATCCTAGGATTCAGGGATAGAACTGAGGGAGTCCATAAACTTGAATGAGGAAGAAATTATATTTCTGTTTTCACTAACCTCTAATTGAAATTTAGCCTTTCTTCAATTATGCATGTTGGCAACAAACCACAGTAGTATTTACATAATATGTGACTTTGTCACCAAGAGAAATCATAGATATTTTTATTTCACATTGCAGTCATAGCAGGAATCTTCAAATATCACTACCTTGAAATTACAGTAATTATGAGACCTACTGCTAGATCTTATTTAATGTGCTAAGAAGCAGAAAAAGTAATATATCACAAATTTGTCTTGTAAATATGTTAATAACTATTCTGATCCCATTGTTTTATTTTTTGTATTTTAAAACTTGTTTGTTTTTTTTTTCCTGAGAAGGGGTCATTTTTACTAGAAAACCGAGGGCATCTATGAATCTACAGCCTCCCTGCTTCCTCTCCAGGTATGGTGAAACTTTTGATGGCCAGTTAGAGAGGTTCTCCTGGAGCTTTATGTCTGATTTCCAGGATGACTGGGCCCATTTGCACAGATGACATAGCCGTCGCCTGTAATTGTCAATGGGCACTCCACCATTTTTCCCCAGTGAGACAGTTTGGGAGCCATGAGTCAGTTCTTCCTGGGAAATGGCTGAGAAGAAGCTTTCAGCGATGAAAATGAAGTGGAGAGCGCAAATGAAGGAGGGGCAGGGGAGAAGCTGAGTCAGACCATCGACCACTCTTCTAGGGGCACTGCCTCATCCTCTTCGGGCTGAATCATGCCAGGGTGGCTCTGCTCTTCTGCCTCTGCCTGTGTTTCCCTTGGTAGGGCTCCAGGCCTTCACTTGAGGCCAAAATGAAGAGCCCCAAACCCAGCCAATGTCTGCCAAAGAGAAATTCTAGAATATGTGTGTTACTATCTTGATGGAAAAATACCAGTGGTGTGAGTCTTCCCAGGACTATGGGACCCACATCTTGATTTGAGCATCAAGGGATCATGAGCCCAGGGACACCTGTATTTTAACAGACTAACAAGCTGCAACTTGGGATGTGGAGTTATTTGGTTTTGGTCATTTCTACCTCACACTAAAGGCTCTTTAAAGTGATGGGGTCTGGGGCAGTGTGCCTTTCCTTTTTGATGTGTACTTTTAGATTGCATCCATCTGGGAAAGATTTTTTCTTTCTTTCTTTCTTTCTTTCTTTCTTTCTTTCTTTCTTTCTTTCTTTCTTCTTTCTTTCTTTCTTTTCTTTCTTTCTTTCTTTTCTCTCTCTCTCTCTCTCTCTCTCTCTCTCTCTCTCTCTCTCTCTCTCTCTCTCTCG
>CAUYLG010074108.1:0-34498 GCA_963573385.1 Cacajao melanocephalus
TTTTAGACTGCATTCTAGCCTGGGCAGTAGAACAAGAATCCTGTTCTCTCTCCCTCTTTTTCTTCCTCTTTCTTTCTCTCATACATTCTTTTTCTTTCTTTCTTTCACTCTCACTTTCTTTCCTGTCTTTTTCTTTCTTTCAAAAAATAAAAAAAATAAAAAAATAAAAAAAAAAAAGGAAACCAAAAAAAAAATGGTTTTCAGTAGCATAAAGAAGAGGCTAATAGGACAATTAGTTAAGAAACTCTTTAGATAGTCCAGGGAAATTAAAGAAGAACCACATATCTAGGATAATTTATGGTAGTTCAGATCAGAAATCTTGTTGATCCTTTCCAAGTTACAATTAGCTTGTCTTCCTCTTTAAGCTTTTATTTAGAGCCAAAGTCAGAAGCTGGGAAATGATGAATTTTAATTCACACTTTTGACAAGGCGACATGATATACAGAGAAAAAATTACCATGAAAACAATATTGAGCATGAGTAAGGTACCAGGCTACACTTTCTTCCTTTGGGTTTTCAGGGATTTTTTATTCTTGTTATCTTGCCTGTGTATGTATGTGTATGTGTGTGCTTAACTATTTTGTACTTATTTCCCAGTAAAAGAATGTGGCTGACCCTATTAATCAGTGAACTCACTCATAGTTCTCAAGCTCCTTCCATGTCACCTCCTCTATAAAGGCTGGGAAAGCTAAACAATTCTTTCGTATCACTACTGCAGGTAGGGGTAACAATGAGATGCAGAACTGACCAATGATGTGTCAGTGAGATACAAACCAAAGTTTGCTGAGGGTTTCTGGGAAGGCTTTTAGGTTTTCCTAGACTAATGAGTAGCAAAACCCCTTTTCCTTTTCCTTATGCCTTGCTGCCTTAAATATGAACATCATGCCTGGAGCTAAGGCAACTATCTTGAACTGTGCAGCAACAGTCACTAGCAAAAATAATTCCAGAAATACTTACTGACTTTGACATAATTAAGCAGCTGACCAATGACAAAAGATGTAAATCACTAACCTTAGTATGCAAGAAAAATAAATATCTATTTAGGACTTTTAACATATTTTATGTTAATTTTTACAAATACATTATTATTCATACAAGGTAGTTTTGAGTGACTTTTCTATTATTTTCTGTGTATGCTCTAATACATTTTTACTAAAATAGATAGGTCTTGTAACCTGGACTAGTCAGAGCTACACAAGATCATTTACTATGTTTTGCTGGGCCATACTGTGAAAGCTATAATAATTTTTAATGAGGAAAGAGTTCCACAGATCATGGGGTGTTAGTAACTAGGGGTGATCTGTTAAATCTAGGTATCAGTAGACAGAATGTAGGAAGAAATAACAATGAAATTCCAAATCACTCAGAAAACAGCATAAGCAAAAGAGACAAACAGAAAAAAAAAAAAAAAAAAAAAAACCTAGGATTAAAAAGCCAAAATAAAAAGCTAATGAGAAAAATGAATGGGAAGCAGGACCCTGAAATTAAACTTCTAACTTCCAACCTTGGCATATTATTAGAAAGGCTGATTGAGGCAACTGCCATGGATTCCATTTCCACGCTACTTTTTTCCTTTCATTTTTGATTCCCGACAAGCCGCTCCAATCTTGTGTCCCACTCTTTACTTCCCCTCAAGTTTCCTTTCTGCCTTGTCTTTCTAACAACTCCGGATTGCTTGGATTGACTGATAATATCTCACCATGCCTACAGGAAGCAGCAATGATACAGTAAAGATGACATGAAAAATGTCAACTGCAACATTAAAATGAAGGCTATGTTTTCTCTACCAAGAGGATGAAATAAAAAGCATAGGACTGAGCACAGTTCAAATTCTGCTTTTTGGAGAGAAAACATGTAGAACTCCTCATTTGGCTAAGCTGTGAGGAAACAGGGTCTTAATTACAGGTTGTGAGGAGTAGATAGCGATTACATTCTTAGCCTTGAAAGAAAAGTAGAGCAGAACAGAGAACAAATTACCCAAATAAAACAAACATATACTCAAATCTATGGCATTGTGCATCACTCAACTAAAATTGCTAAAAAAAAAAAAGGTAGAATATTCAACCTCTGTATTAAAATTAATTATAAAAATTGTGTTTAAGTACTCAATATAAAAGTGTTTGCAGTGTTTCTAATTCACAGACTCTCCTTCATTTAAAATCTGGTGATAAAAAATGATACACAGTAAATGATAAAAAATAAAAGCCCTGTATTAATTTTTAAATAAAGTTTTAAGGGAAAAAGACAGAAAAAATCTTATTATATGTTTGATACTATTATAAGCAAACAGAAAATAAAAAGTATACAGAAACAAGAAAAAAAGCAATTAGGTAACAACATGCAGAGACGTTTTTTGTGTCAGTATTTTAAGAGTGTTATGCGTTATCTTTGTAGTCTTATCCCCTTCTGTTTTTTTCTAAAGCTCAAAACAATTGAGGAAAACATAAAGTGCATTCCTGTAACTCATATGGGCTTATCCTACAAGTTAACCTTGACATCATAAGAACAATATTTAGAAACCTAATTAATACATTGCTTTTCAGTGGCAGAACAGGAAAATAAGGCACAGCTTACTAAGTCCCTGTTCTTTGATGTGTGAAGCACAAGTTGTACAGTCTGAAACTGTCATATCATCATATGCCATCTCCACATCACATAGGGACTAGGGAAGTTGCATGGAAAAAATAAACCTTAGCAGAAATTGTGTAGAAGAGGAAATTAGAATTAATTTACAGAAGTTTTGTATCATATATTATACAGAAAGGAGAAATATTCAGTAAGCTTTTAAAGAAAATATATTAATCTTTACACAACATTAAGAGAAAGAGAATAATAAAAGAATGTCTCTGCTGTAGTTAATAGGTAGGATGGAACAGGAACAGAGAAAAGAAGACAGGTTTAAAAGGCAGGTTAACAGAGCTATAGTAATACCTATTACCTAGGCTAGAGATTATTAACGTGAATTTCTATACAAACAATGTTTATTTTTCTATATACATTTTCTAAGAGAGATGGGGCATAGTTAGAATCAAATTCTTAAAAGAGTCTATGACCCAGAAAACATTAATAACTATTCCGTAATGCAAATCCATTATTCTACCTGTCTCTTGCTTTTCTTATCTTTATAATGGGAATAGCAATATCTATCCACCTTTAATTGTTCAGAGGATTTAGAAAGGATACTAAGGAAAAAAAACTTTGAAAAGTTGATATGTTATTTAAATATAAGTTAGTCATATCCTTTTCATATGTTTTTTAGAAAATTACTTTTAATATGAACATGGAGTTTTGTATGAATTCATCAAACAACGCAGTTCAAAATTTGGCTCTTTCTTGACCCTGTATGAGATACATATAAGATTCTTCAGGTAACATATCTGCGAAGAAAGAAATATCTTCTTATGGTAATATATCTTGCTAATTTAAGGTATCATTATTAAAGGTTAACAACATTATTGTCAGCATGGAAATAGAATGATAAAAACGAATCTCTTATTTGGGATAATATAGATCAGTGTGCATTGTTTGCACAGAATATGACAAATATAAGCCAAGAAATAAGATCTTTTTTATGATGATATCATGCAAAACAATGCAACTAATTAGTCGGAACAAAAGTTATGGTCAAAGGTGATTCTCAGAGTCCTTCAGGCACCACTGTGCATATCGATGCATTCAAAATCTGATGAGCAAGCCTGTGCTTTTAGCTGGTATGATTTACTGACAATTGACAAGGGAAATATTTGATAAAACTCTTCATTAACAGATTTTGTTTCCTTCTATTTCTTAGACAAACTCCTAGAAATTTGCTGTAAACATCTCATTAATAGGAATAGAACAAGGAAGGATAATTAGTCTTTATCATCAATCAAGTTTTCAACTTCTATACCCCAGTCAATATTCTCAACAGTCTCAGTATTGAAAGCAAAGCAAAGTAAAAGGAACTAAGTGTTGTGAAACCTCACAAGAATCAGTTGTAAATCAGCTTACTTGAAACCAACCAACTCTGAAAACATGCCTTGGGCATCAGTAAATTTTGTACAAATCCTATGGTAATTGGGAAGATACTATTTCTTCAGAATTTCTAATTATGGTCATATGAAAATATAGCCATAAAATAGAAAGTAAGCAAGCTTTATATCTAATAGGAAAATGGTATATAGAGTAGCTGATTCATTGTCTTATCACTAAATGTCTTCTTTATAAATTTGATGTTTCCAGTTACTGGCCTATTAAAGTTATACATCTGTATGGCAAATTTGGACTCCAGAGGCAAGGCACAAGACAGATGAGAGTACAGGGAAAGAGTGTAGAGCAAAAATCTCACAGAAGTATCATGCCATGACTGTATACAAGAGGTCTGGGTTAGCGCAGAAAACCAAAATGTGTGTTGCCAGGATCTATTTCACAGCATACTAGAGGCAAATATGAGTTTTTAATTAAAGGGTAAGATATTGAAACTCAACACAAAGCACTAAAAGATAATAAGCCATTCTCACTAGATGCAGGAAATGTTAGCTAGTTATCAAATACATTTTGGGGAGAAAGAAATTCTGAAATTAACTAGGGATGAAATGGCTGTCCCTTTCCCCTTGGATTCATATATACTGTAATACGGTATAGAAATTTCCCTGAAATAAAGTTGGAAAATTTGGAAATTATGTCACCACTTGAAAATCAGAGGTAATTTTCCCAAGGAGCTGTGAAGCCTACATTTCTAAGGATGTATCTTGAACATCACTCTTAACAGCTGCCTGAAGGAGACATGCAATGGCTGGGTACCTGGGCATTAGCTTTGCAAGTTGGCGTCCCAGGTACAGAAAACGCTGAGCCAAATCTGTCAGAGCTTGATTCAAGACTCCTCTATCTAAGGTAAAATGCACATGAGATTGAAGCACATAGAGATTGTTTGAAGATAAATGGTGTATATAACTGGGTGTTCATCTATGTGATTAGCTTTGTTCAACAATTTTGCTGATTTTGTGTTTTTTTAGTTAACATAATTAAACAGATTCTACCATAGACTTCAAGATGATAAATTCTTCATTGGTAGCATAAGAAATTATCTAATATATGTTCTATCAAGTTCTTGATATGTTCTATCAGGTTCTATCAAACTCTTATGGCTGCAAAGAGACATGCATTTAGGAAAGAAAGAACTCAGAACATTTCCAATTGACACATTGGAACAAGAATGTGAATCAGGATTTCAAGGACAAGGTTAAATAGTAAAAAGAGGTATGAAGGAAATGGAAGTTCTGAGTTTAATATGCATGATTTCATCTTATAAAAACCCTATGAAAATTTACAGTTGATTAAAATGTAATTTTCTCCAACTCCAGAAGTCATGGACTAGTTTAGCTGATATTTTGACTCCATGTTCTCAGCCATAAACATATCACCTACCAATATTCAATAATATTTCAAGTTACAAGCCCTCAGGGAAACTGTAATATCATTTCTTGACCCCCCCCCCAAAAAAAAAGAAAAGAAAAAACAGAAATTGCTACTGCTAAATTGGGTGTATTCAAACATTAAAATAAAGAACAAACAATCCCTGTTCTAGTTTTGTTAGGAATAAGTTCAATGGGGGACCAGCACTTGGTTGGGCTTCCAGTAAAAAACAACAGCCTCACATTTTAGAGACAACTAAAATTGGAAGAAAATCTATTTTTTTTTGCCAGGGCCTGGAACAAGATTAAGAAAAATAGATGGAAGCCTATCCCTGTTTTTCATTAAACCAGGCTTCCTACCTAAAGGGGGGGAAAAAAAAGAAAAAAAAATCTTAGTTCATTACTCCTTCACTTCCTAGTTGCTGGCTCTGAGATTTAAGCTCTTTCACAAATAGAAAATTGGGCAACCATTCTTCCATGTATGGCACAGATTTTCCTTTTTTTTTTTTTTTTTAAGCAGCCAAAGAGCACTGACTGATTAAAATGATGTTTTTAACTGGCTTGCCAATTTCTTTCTAATTTCAAAAATATAATGTTTAAAAACTTAGAAAAGTAAAAATTTTATAATTTTGATTTTTTTTACCTTTTTTTAGTTTATTTTTTGATAGTCAGAAAATAGACATAAACAACAAAAATGAAATCACAGGAAAAAGATATTCCTGATAAATACATTTTTAAAAATTTAACCCTATTAAATATCAAATAAATAAAAGTCATAATGAAATAAGATTGAAAAATTGACAGAGTAAAAATCATTAGGGTGAGTTTAAATTGCCATATTTTCTTCATGTGAATATAAATTAAAATAAACTTTTCTGGAAAGAAGTTTGTTTGTCAATAACATTTATATTAAGATCCACGAGAATGTTGCTGTTAGAAACAGTATTTTCACACCTGAGATTCCACCTTAAGAATAGAATCAAAGACACAAAAAAAAGTATTACAAGCATATTTATTACAAGATGACTGATATAAGGAAAATTAGGACTAAAACTGTCAAAGGACAGAGTACTACTTTCATAAATTAAGCAGAATAGAATATTATTAAATCAGTAAAATTTTAAAAAATAATTAGTGATGGGGGAAAAGTGACTACTATATAAATAAAAAGGCACAACAATTTTTATAATATGACCCATATTTTCTAAGAACATATGTGCATAATTGAAGAAAATATAATCAAAGGCTAAAAAGAGGTTTGCAGTGGTTATCTGTTTTTTGAGATTATAAAGACCATTTTTAGTAGTTCTTTATACTTTCCTGTGTTTTCCAAGTATTATCATATTTTTAAAAGCCTGATTCAGATATGCACATTAGAATTGAAAAGAAATTCCAGGATAACAGAAGCACTTAAGTGAAGGTGAATAGGTAGGGATGTGCCTGATATAACTGATGAGAATGTAGACAGCATATGTGCCAGGGAAGGAGCCGGAAATGGGGTTGGAAAGCTAAAGTGTGAACACATATTACAAAACCTTGAAAATCAGGATGAGCCAATGATATTCTTGAACCAAGCAATGATTTGATAAATGTGAAGTTCTCTTTATATTAATATAAGTCAGTGTAACAGATGGCCTGGGTGGAGTAAAGGAATGGAAGTATATAAAAGAGTTATTAATTCAAATCTACTAAGTGCTTCTGGGAATGACATGATGATCAAAAATATTCTGAGTTCCTCCTCTTGACAAAAGACATCATCAGAGAACCTGCACAAGTTCCCAAAGGAAGGCTTGGAGAGATTTAATCAAAAACCAGTCAAGGCCGAGCTCAGTGGCTCAAGCCTGTAATCCCAGCACTTTGGGAGACCCAGGCGACTGGACCATGAGGTCAGGAGATCAAGACAAGCCTGGCCAACATGGTTAAACCCTGTCTCTACTAAAAATACAAAAATTAACTGGGTGTGGTGGTGCATGCCCATAATCCCAGCTACTTGGGAGGCTGAGGCATAAGAATTGTTTGAACCCAGGAGGCAGAGGTTGCAGTGAGCCGAGATCATGCCACTGCATTCCAGTCTGGCAACAGAGTGATACTCCATCTCAAAACAAACAAACAAACAAAACTCACCAGTCAAGATGGTGAAACTTTAAAAAGGCGTCATCATCTGCAAGAGAAATTTAGAAGGCACTTCCTCTATCAGAGAACTAGTGTTATTCTCTGTTCTACAATGTTGCTCTGGTTGTCTCTGATCTTTCCTATTTGTCTCTGTATTAGTCCATTTGCAAACTGCTATGAAGAAATATCCAAGACTGGGTAATTTATAGAGGAAAAAGAGGTTTAATGGATTCACAGTCCTACGGAAGGTCTCACAATCATGGCAGAAGGCCAGGAAGGAACAAAGGAACATTTCACATGGCAGTAGGCAAGAGAGGATGTGCAGGGGAACTGCCCTTAATAAAATCATCAGATCTTGTAAGACTTATTCACTATCATGAAAATAGCATGAGAAAGACTTTCCCCATGATTCGATTACCTCCCACTGGGTCCCTCCCGAAACACCTGGGGATTATGGGAGCTACAATATAAGATGAGATTTGAGTAGGGACACAACCAAACCATATCAGTTTCCCCATGTGATGGACATCCTTTTTTCTCCTTTGGACATGTTTCTAGCTTTCTTTTTTAAAAAAAGTCTCTGCCTAACTAGACTTAGAATGTCTACAAGGCATCACCTAAATTTTAAACAGACCTGATTGAAGTCTGGTTCACCCTCACTAATTATATGTCTTTAAGCACATTGTGTAGCCTTAGTTTCTTTATTGGTAAAATAGGAATAAATCTATCCATTTCAACAGGTGGTCATAAGGATTAAACTAAATCCGATTATAAGATGTGTCTAATACTATCATGGGCACACAAATTAGTATCATCATCCCTCATGTTATCTTCTGACATCAGAAGTATGAGAGTTTCCGACAAAGAGGAAAAGTAAGTAGAGCTCATGCAGTTGCGGACCAAAGTTGCCACTGTGGTTATTAATGTTGTTGTTGTTTTTTTTTTTTTTTTTTTTTTTTGGTTTGGTTTCTTTTTAATAGTTATTATGGCATCTTATAATCCCAGGGAATATAACTTAATTATTCAATTGTAAAAATAGCTTTATTATTAGAAAACCAATTCTTCTAACTCTGCCCACTGGTTAAAGTAAGTTATTTTTAAAGAATAAGTTTGAATCCGTCAAATTTAAATGTGCATATTATTCCGTCAGTTCCTAGAAATAAGGTTTAATGACCTACCCGGTGAGTCAGTGTCCTTGCTTGCATTTGTTTGCTTCATCTTCCGTAAGAATAAGTAAACATTAATCCATCCACCTCTGGCTTGCTCCCTACTGTGATGACTAACTGTCCTCGTTGCTTGCTATATCAGACCAAGAAATCTGTGGCTTCAGAATACAGTGAATCAAATGATATGTGAGGAAATAAAATGCAGCCTCTTGGCCTCAATGTCATCATGTGTTAATTGAGTTCAACTGGCCACAGTGAGACCAAATGAGGGGAAACGTTCTACCTGCTTCACTGCCATCGAGAGTTTAAACACGATGAAGCCTGGAAGACCGCTGCAGGACAGCACAGTGTATTCTACCATATTTATTTTTCATGAGTTTTCTTTTTGCCTGGCTTTGTAAAACATTCATCCCAATAAATGATTTACCATGGCAGGAAAGATGCAGGAAATTGATCTGAGCTCACCTTCGAACATTATGAAGACCCTGAAGTCTAATCAGGTTCCAGGGAGGACTCTGAGGTGGCAGACATTTATGAACAGAAATGGGAAAAACGCACTAGGAAAGCATTGCAAAGACTAATCTGTCTTTCATTTCATCTAACAATATTCATTCTGAGTGTTCCTTCTTTGAAGGAAGGCCATCTGCTGTAAATTTATTTTTCATTAATGACAGTAACCTTTTAAACTCCATTAGCAGCTTCTTTCTCAGCCTAAGTGTAGGGATGCCTGTGGGATATGAGAGATATACAACTTCTCTCTGGAGAATGTGTTTTTAGAGTGACCCAGGGCTCTGTTTCCACAAAAGCAAGATGCAGAATACACGAGAAAGCCAGCACTGAACTCCCCAGAAGCAAAAGTCTTCTGTGGCAAAGTATAGTAAAACGAGTTATGGGTTTGAAAGTCAGATATAGATTTGAATCACAGTTTTTTCTACTTACTAAAGAAATTAATATTTGATATTTACTTGTAACTCTGGCTTAAGTCCTATGCAGAAATTCCTAGAGTTTGGGGAAGAGTAAGGGGTTGAGATAAGGATAGTGAAATCATTATAGTTTTTTAAAAAATCACTCTCAATATTCTTACTATTTACTGTTCAGACCTTGCTTAATTCCCAAACTCTTTAATATTAAATTATTTCCCCCATAAGATGTAAAGTGACCCTTTCAAATCCTCAGTGAGAGCTTTAGAGTCCATGGAAATAAATGGAAAATGTTGAACTCCTGTTGAACCATGGTTGCTGGGTGGTGAATCAGTGTTTGGCTTCTAAATACCTAGCTTCTACCATGTGCTCCATATCCTAGACTTGGTAATATCATAAATTATCACTTGAAATATACCTTTGGGTTGTTCACAAATCTTTAAAACTTGGACTGTGAAATCCTAGAATTTTAAGAATTTCCTGTACTTTAGAAGACATATGCAGTGTTATAAGTTATTTTTTGCTATTTAGAATTTATCCCTGAATTGCATTCTGTTGCAATTTAGGCAACAAATATTTAAGGCCCTTTGGGTAAAATAATTTTGGGGAAGGCATAAATGAGTTCTTATGGAGGGGTAAATCACTCACCATTCATTTTGCTAACAGACATTTGGGATTTTTCAAACGTGAATCTGAAGAGTTAATTTAGATTATATCAGCAAATGTGGTAATCCCAATAGTAGATACTTTATGCTTGTAAGTGAATCATAATGTCATCATTAGCATATGCTTCCTCAGTATCCACCAGGGTGTGAAATCATAGTGAAGAAATTAGAGTCTTCATAAAGTTACCTGATTTATTCATTTACTTAAAGGCTAAAGGCAGAAAAAGAAAAAATACTTATACTTCCCAAATAAATATTCATTAAAAATAAAACCTGGCATCCATTCATTTTGTAATTTTAAGAAACTCTGGACAAATTTACCCAATAGTTACCTGAAACTAAAGTCCAGTTTCTTTCCAACTTTACTGTTAAGTGATTTAGCTTTAATAGAAGGGAATAAAATACATTAGTCAAAAACAAGGAAAATTCACTCTTATACATCTGCATCTCAGCTACACAGCTAGTTACGTGTGCATTTCCCCTATCTCTCTGAAATAAATTCCCTTACATATGGGCAGTGAAGTCAGTCAAACATTCTTTTTTTTTCTTTATACCTACATATAAAAATGAACGTATTTGAGTAGCCAAATACTTCCTTTAAAATTATCCAAATTCCATTGCCCTTTTCCCTTAAATGCAATAGTTCAGCTTCTAGTGACCACAGACATGTCTCTTTCCAGGGGCACATAAACATAGCAGTAGAACAATGTGGCAATGGCAAGCACCTTTTGCCAGATGCTTTGGAGGTTTTTGGTGATGACACAATTGGCTCAGTGTGCGTTGCTGGAAGAGTTATGGCCATGGGACATGTATGGTCCACTGAGGTAACAGCTTTGAGTTTGTTGTAGTTAGCGAGAAAGAGCTTTTGGGAAAGTAAGGGGTCATTCATTTTGCTATGGCATGAGCTTTGGGAACCTGCATTATCAAGGACAGACCTTAGGAGTTCCTTGGAACAGAAATAACTAAAATGTCGGCAGCACAACAGTCCAGGTGGATTGGAGTTGCTAAAAGTAAACATTCCCCTTTGTTTTTCCTAATGATTTTCCTATCCTGCTTCTTTATTTATCTTCCCTTTCATGCAACCATATTTGATTTTTTGGTAAAGCTACAACTTTTCTTTCTCTCACTCTTCTGCATTGTCTTCCCATGATGCTTGTGACTCCAAGTTTTCACTTCTCACTTCTTTTCACTTACCACACTATGCCTCATTTTCTTCCTATGTATATTTTAAAGTAATATTCTGAACTTCTCATTGATTCATAACTATCCCAAAGTTCACACATAATGTTTCCTAAACTTCAATGTGCTTTCTCTTACTCTCATGATTCAGATGCTTACAACAATCCTATGATGTTGGTATCAAGAGATGTCTTCTTTTCATAGATGATGACACAGGTTCAGACATTAATTCTGCCCAAGTTTTCTCGGTGTATAATGCTCTGGTTAGAACCCCAGTCCATCTACGTTTCTACCTTATCACAGTTGCCTACCTCTCACCATCTCCAACTGCTATGCCAGCACATCAAATTTCCTGAAATATAAAAAATGTACACTTTCTTAATGGAAGCAGGCTGTCTTTAAGACAGTTTGCTCTGCTAATCGCAGAGCTGCAGAAAACTATCGACTAATCCTTTGAGCCTTGGAATCTGTGGGCTGTGCTGTAAAATATATCTTAATTAACCACAGAATCAAGAGATCAATGTGAGCCACTACAAGCACAGCAGTGCACCAAGTGCAGCACATGTGGGAAAGCAGGCAAATCCACAGGGCTTATCCAAAAATGGGGAGTGTGCATCACTATGCTTATTCAGCCTGCAGATCACACCCGTGATGAGCTGAGGCAGTCACACTTCAACATTAGGATGGCCACAGCACCAAGTTAAAAAAAAAATATCAAAAACTCTTCACTGTCTATATTTATTTGGCATAAATGTATATAATATGGCAATAACCTGTTTGATTTTCTTTATTATATTTAAGTTTTGGGGTACATATGCAGATCATGCACTATTGTTACATAGGTATACACATGCAACAGTGGTTTGCTGCATCCATCCCCCCATCACCTACATTAGGTATTTCTCCTATATTCCCATCCGAGAGTTACTCTTTCATTTTTAAGGTTTAGCTGTTCTCTAAAGTGCTCTACAGTTATAACTAATATACATATAAAATGAACTACATAATCCACTTATTTTTCATATAAAAACTGCATTCACACACTAGTGATTCTTTTCAATATTTATAATTTGTTTTGCAAATGCGGGTTTGATTACTGATTCTTCCAAATAATTCCCTAAATTCTTTTACATATATTAACTTATTTAATCTTCACAATAACTTGTAAAGTAGTTGCTAATTTTCTCATTTCCTATACTTGAGAAGTTGAGGAGAAAATTCATCATCAAGGCAAAATCTAATGTCCAGATCAGTCCAGAATGAAGTACAATGCTGTAATCAATGTCGCACAGAAGATATGATGATGTTCTAACAAAAATTGGACTGCCTTATTTCCTAGTCCTTTCTGAAAATGTATTTACCTTTCTCGAATGGTCTAACCTGCATCTGTGCCAACTGTTCCATTTTATGACCATAGTATCTCATTTCAGCATACTCATCTTTTCCATTAGAATAAAAAATGTGAACAAATTTTCATCTGGCCATAACCACTTAGGAAAACATGGACATTAGATACTAAAGCCGAGCTTTAGTTCACATAATTCTTATACTTCATCAAGTTTTCCAGAACTTTCTGGTGGATTGAAAAACAATTTTAAAATAAAATTCTACTGAGCACTGAATTGATGTATATATTATATATTTATGCTTAATTTCAGAATGCTAAACCTCCTGAAATTAACAGACAGATCTCTATAAATAATAGTAATTTTTTTTCTTTTTTTGAGATGGAGTCTTATTCTGTCACCAGGCTGGAGTGCAGTGGCACAATCTTGGCTCACTGCAACCTCCCCCTCCCAATTCAAGCAATTTTCCTGCCTTAGCTACCCAAGTAGCTGGAATTACAGGCACATGCCACCACGCCCAGCTAATTTTTGTATATTTAGTAGAGGCAGGTTTTCACCACATTGGCCAGGATGGCCTCAATCTCTTGACCTTGTGACCTGCCTGCCTCAGCCTCCCAAAGCGCTAGGATTATAGGCGTGAGCCACCGCACCTGGCCAATTTTTTTAAATAGTAATTTTAACAGGCTTCAAAAAAAAATGAGGAGCTACGGGATAGTAGTCATAATGATATGGGATCTAGACTCTACCTACACAAAGCATTGCACAAAGCAGGGGGCAGGTAACAAGGCAGACAGGAGTGTTTTGTTATTGGTTATCTACACTGTCTTGTATAATGTGGTGGGTTTAGTTGTTGACTTATTGATCAGTCAATTTTTTTTAGCACTTAAATGAAACTCCTTAATCTATAAAGTCAGGTTACAAATCATCTAAGAAAATTTATTTTTTTTTTATTTAAAACTTGTTTCTAAAAATGCTTAAAGCTAAACTATACTGTTTATTTAAAAAAACAGAAGGAAATATTTGAAAGTAAACTTTTTTAATACCCTTGTTATAACAACTACTTTTTACTGAATGTTTACCATATACCATATTTTTATAAATGTTTCTTATGTATTAACTTATTTAACCCCCACAACAACTCTGTAAGGCAGACACTATTATTACCTCCTCTTTGCAGATGAGGAAACAGCCTAACAGGTTAATTTGCCTTTGATTGCACAGCTTTACGGGCAGAATTGCATTTAAACTCAGGCAACCCAGTTCCAGAGTTGGTTTAACACACCAAACAACATGACCTCTTTTTCCTAGTTTTCTGAACTCCACATTTTTAAGGTCAGAAGTACCCATTAGTGCCACCATAAATATATGATTTTCAATCTCAGTGAAGCCCCTGAGACACTTGGCCTTCCTGGGGTGGTCACCCCTTTCCATTCTTCACAGGCTCTTCTCAACTACCCATTTTAGGTCCTCAACTCTACTGCTCTAAATCACATTGTCACAAGAACTCTTATACTTTTCAGAGAAAATTGATTCTCCCCAGCATGAACAATCTCAATTTCCCACTAATAATGCCCATAACCTATTTCATGTCTTTTCAGAAACTCACCTCAAAGGAAGAAGAAACTTTTATCCAAATTTAGAGTAAGCCCTCTACCTGGACTCCTGCTATGAAAATCTGTGTCCCCCAGGGCCTTCCTCCTTCAGTCACCTATTTCCTAAATGCTTTGTCTTCCTCACCCTACACCCTCCATTTCCTCTCATCACATCCATGATCCTATCCCCTGTTACTGGCATTACCTCCTTCTCCTTCTCTTTCAGCCAAGACTCTGAAAATATGATTACTACTTACTGCCTCGATTTCTTCAATTTCTTTACATAGTCTGCATCATTGGTTTTCTATTCTTCTCCTGGTTCACTGGTGATAGTCATTAGTTATCTCACAATTACCAAATACAATGTACTTTTTCTTTATTTGCACCATGTGAAACTCGCCACTTTTGGTTTCAGGGCGACAATTTTTCTTGCGGCTACTGTCTTCACTCCCCAATCCCTTCCTCCTCAGATTTTCAAAGATAATGTTTCCCTTTGACAAGCTTTTGAATGCAGACATTTTCAAATGTTTTTGACTTTAACTGCCATCTTTTTAAACATTCTTTTCTCAAAACAGAACTCTCTTGCTGCCATGTTCCAAACCCATATATCCAACTGCTTACTACTTACTAAGCTTGCCACTTCCAGTCACTTAAACTTACATGCCTTGTGGTGGCCAGCCTCCAAGACAGCCCTAATGATCCATGCCTCCTGGTATTTACATCCTTTTGAGGTCCTCTCCCACATTAAATTGTGCTGAACTATGTAAGTACTTGTCAGCAGTATTGCAGAACTGATAACATGTCACTCATGAGGCTGTGTCATGAAAGACATTGTAACTTCCTTCATTCTCTTGGATCACTTCTTCTGGGAAAGGCCAACCACCATGTCATGAGGACACACAACAGATCTATGGAGAAACACATGTGACAAAAAACTAGCCTCTTGCCAACAGCCATGTGAACAGATCATTTTGGAAACTGATCCTCAGTTAAGCCTTCAAATGCCTGCAACTCTGGCCAACATCTTAAATGCAACCCCATGAAAGACCCTGAACCATAACCAATATTCTAAGCTGCTCCCAATTTTCTGACTCAAACAAAAAATGAGGTAATATATGCTTGTTACTTTAACTGGCAAACTTGAAGATGATTTTTTGATGCCACCAACTGAACTTTTCTCAAAACCTTGCTTTCCAAATTATTCCCTTTCTCAGTTATTGACAATGCCATCTGCTAAGTGACCCAAAACCACACTGCCTATGGCCATCACCAACTCATCCATTCCTGCCCTATCCCTCATCTCTTCCCTCCAATCAAAGTCCAAGTTTTTGCTGATCTCTCTCCATCATAAAGCTCCTGAATAGATCCCTCTATTATCAATAACACTTACTTGCTGGCATCTACATTTCTCTTCTAGATTGCAACAGGAGACTAATTATTTTCATACTGTCTTGAATTTATCCTTATGCTCTTTAAGATCTTTAGATACAACTATCAGATCATATTCTTCAAAGTCAGATAAAAGTGTATATGGCCTAAGGATGCTTGTTTCATAGCCTTATCTCTTGCCACAGTCTACTAAACTTGATTTGCCAAGTCCCATACTGATTTATGTTTTTAAAATTTTTTCTGCTAGAATTATTTTTTTTCTTTCCTTGCTTCTCCTTATTGGGAATCTTGATTTTGACAACTAAATTTAAGATTCATTCCTTTAAACAATACTTTCTTATATAACTGACAGCTCCTTCCTTAAAGCCACTACTGTACCCTCTATATAATTACGGCAGGGCACTTAAAAATGTTTTGACATTGACTTTAGATTGTATGTCTGCCTTCCACTATATCAAAAGCTCATGACAGATATAGATTATGTCTTTTTCATTTCTATCTCCATGGTATGGGAGAGAGCTTAGTATCTGTTGGATCCTCAAAAACTGCTTGAATAAATACTTAAATCTTGACTAGTTTACTTCATCTCAAATTCAATGATTAGAATACCAGCAGATATAAAAATTAAATGTAATATATGTAAAAGAATATCTACTCACAAAGTAGAGTTATTGACTTACTATGAGAAAAAAAGTTTTCAGTTAAGTAACATAAGTAGAAAATAATGCATATTTTCATTTTATTTACTATGACTGTGCAGAAGCTATCTAAAAGTGCTAGTCTCTCTATGTTCATGCTATGAGATGCCCCAGTAAAAATAAAATTTGCCAAGTAGTTCAGTTGTGTTAGGCTGTATGAATTGTGCAAAGCTGAGAGAAAATGGCAAATATGGAAAAAACAGAGCAGTCTTTAGTCTTTTTCAGACAATTATAATGTGGTCCCACATATCATGCTCAATCATTCATGTTCTTTCAAAAAGTAGATTACTGCCAACTAGAGCTATTTTAAATTCTTGACCGCTAAAAGTACAGTCATGTTGTAACAATATCTCCACCAAAGTCTCTATCTGGGGCCTCCTACAAACTTAATTAATGCTAAAGTTGTCCCTTATTAAATTGTAAGAATAACGTTAATCAAATTAATCAACAGTGGAAATTCATTTTTTACCACCATTTGTAAAACTGTGTTTATAGGATAATACTTGTTATATTTATATATTGAAAGTAAAACCATTGTAGTAATTATTATATAAAATACATATTTTTCACAAGGGAATTGGAGATAGCACGCTGTACTTTTTTTTCTTTAAGAGAAAAAAAGTATTTGTAATACTTTGGCAAGTGCTTAAGTTACCAAAGGAAACAAGAGATTTATATAACCCTTAACTGAATTTTTTCTTATTTAAATATGTTGATAATGAATAATATGAAATTAATAAAAAGGGCACATTAAGTTCTGAAGAATTGATGATGGTGCTAAAGTCACAAGGCTTGTCAAAATTAAAAGCTAGAAAAATGGAATAAGCTCATGAAGGAAAAAAAGGAAAGATTATTGAGTCGGAAAAAACATCTAGATGGTAAAGGAAGGAAAACAACAAAACTAGCTAACCCTGATTGAGGGCTTCCTCATTTAATCCTCAGTAACAGGCAGGAACAAGTGGTGTCCCTAGTTTATAGATGAGGAAATTGAGGTATAGCTCTCACAAGCAGCGCAGACAGGATCAAACAGGCATCCATAGATTTCAACAACTTTCAAGGGCTACTGGCAGTCTTGGGTTATACATAAGGATTAATGCTGCAAGCAGACATGTGTTTATTATGGGTCCTGATGTTGCATTGGTGATGTAAGGAAGGACACATTAAAGTTCATATTTTCTGAGAACATCAGAATAAACATAACAATCTTTAAAAAAAATTCTCACTTCTATGGAAAGAGCTTCTCAGAAGATTATAAATACATATTTAATAGCATCTTCCTGGTCTTTTGACTCATTCTTCAAAATTGCTGCTTTTTAAATTACTGTCTCAGCAGAGCAACAGTGTGTTTTTACAGGGCAAGCCAAGAGAGGTCAACTGAAAAATGGAGCATAGAGGTGCTCAAAGTCCAGGTAGATAAGAAGAGCCAAGAATCCTGGCAGTCACTTAAGAAGGGATGAACAGGAAGGCTATTAATGTGTTCCTAGGGAACAGAGGAGTTGCCTGAGTTCAGGCTGTTTGCTGTTATTCTCTGGCCCCATGTGAGCAGCTTTGTATGCTTATGTGTTAACGACTGCTCAAAGGGCAGGGCTTACTTCACAGTGACAGAGTGAACATAACCTATGAGGGGCAAAACCAAGTCCAATCTGCTTAATACCTGTCAGAAAATAAGTGGTATATATTTCTTATAATACATGTGTATTGTTAAGTCTTGTATATGGCTTCTAGTTCTTCGAGAGCTGCATGCTACAGAATCACTAATTTAACTTTATTCTTTCCACAAATATTTTAGCATTTCCCTTGTCAGCGCTTCCAGCATGCAGTTCTACCCAAAGATAGGGGACATTTCTAGCTAAGGGTTTACTCCTGGAAGAGCCTTGGGTACGGCTAGGACCAAAAGTAATTTGAGTCTGGGTAAAGACCGGAGAGTTGTTAACAGACCATTAATCCGAAATTAAGAACCCCTGAGTCCTACAGGTAACCTGGAATATGCATTCTAAAGTACAGATTTCATTTCTTTTCCTCCCCACTCCCTAAGATTCCAAGTTGATTCTGAGAACTACTGAATTAAATACTTTTGTAGGGCAACTCATGAGGGGTAGAGAGTCGAGAACCCTTATAGATATTCCCTCATGGAGAATCCTTAGTGTTATATTTCTGCTGCAGTCTTCTTAATCTGATTTTTAAAGACTCAGTTGCTGTTTGAGAGACAAGACAGATGCTAAGGCTAATGATGCCAAGAAAAGTTAAAATCTCATATAACCTCTTCTTGTGAAAAAGACTCAGGAGAATGCCTAGGGATGGGTGTTTTTTCCCTTCAGGCCCTAGGAAGCCATGTTACTAGAATCCTCTCAGATGTAAAGGGAGAATGAGAATTGTATTAAGAACCTGAGCATATCCCACAGTAGGGCAGCTATACCTTGGGAAGGAAATGACGGGAGGCTTATACCTCATTAAAGTATAACTTATGCAGTGATTACTCCATGGGGCATTCAGGAAAGACTGGATACAATATAAGATATGGATACAGGATATAGATATAGGATCTGTCCTCAGAAGACTTACAGTCTAGTTAAGAGGTAGCACAAGGAACTTCTGTAGAGGCTGAATGTCAATATGTTAGGAAAGTTACGTTGGGGGTCCCTGCACTTGAAAAATGGGATAAATGCCATCTAAATTCCCTTCTAACAAAATGTATTGTCTTCCTCAAAATTTGATAAAATGCTTTATTATCTAATTATAAAATAATGTTCTTAAAGTATTAAAACAGGAAAAAAGACAACACAAGTCTTCTTCCATATTCCTTCCATAATAACAAGATATAGTAATAATAAATTATTTGCATGCTTACTCCAAACCAGACATTAGAGTAAATACTTTTATACATATGATCTCTTTCAATGTTTATTATAACTCTATGATGTAAGGTCTATTTTTACCCAATTTTACAGTCAGAAAACTGAGGCACACAATTATTGAGTAATTTACTCAAAGTTACTCAGCCAAAATCATGAAGGGTTACTCAGCTGAAGTAAAATCATGAAAGGTATCATGATTTTAAATCCTGGGAGTCTGATTCCAAAGCCCACATACTGAACCACTATACTATATGGCCTCAAGATTGTTCAGTTACAGGGAATTATACATATACAGTATTCTAGCTAGGTAACACAAATTAATCTTAGTATATGTTATATTTTGGAACGTTCCTTTTCTTTTCATCCAACAATACACTGTGAACTTAAGTCCAAGTCAATAAATATGGATCTAAATCAACATTTTAAATTTATGCTAGTAAGAGTCTATAATTTTACACATATCGTATAAAATACTGTATTGTTTCTCTGTTAATTACATTTAATTCAATTCAATAAACACTAATAGAGAATTTGTTTTTTAGGCATGGCACTAGAAGAAATGATCTGATCACAGTTCCCAGTAGCTCTCAAGTAGCTTACAATCTAGGGATTTCCAATCTTCCAATCTTATTGGATACACCTCTCATTTCCTGGGTCTTGTAATCAATTAGGCTTGGTAGATACTGGGTCCACTTAGGATAGCATAGACAAACAAGATAATTTTAGGAAAAGTTTAGGGATTATCTGCAACCTAGTTCGTCTCACCTGAGTGATGGACAGTGTATTACAGTAGCTTCTAACATCAAGACTATTCAATATCCTGCAGGCCATTACAATCAAGCTACATCAGAAAGAAAGGGACTAGCCTGTCAGTGAAAGATTGGGTGATTAGGAAATCCATCACATTTTATTGTGCCATTGAATGATGACGTGTCATCCGTCATCTCTTTGTAATACGGGCACATTGGTTCACATCATTCTTTCAGTGTTTACTCACTCTATGGTTTAAACCATTCCACCCATTTTTGCTAAATATAGAAAAATGAATGCTCTCTGCCAAGAAGAAGGTGCCACAGTCACAGGGAATGTCTGATAGTTGTTGGAGAGGTTTAATATTAAAAAAACACATTAATATAGTGAAGCAAAATAGCATAGTGGTTAGAAACTTTGGTTAGGTTCCAGTTGTAGCTCCATTACTACATTTCTGGGCAAATGTAGGCTGATTTATTTGCCTTTATTGCATCCCATGGATTAGAGACAATACTGGTACATGCCTAACAACAATACCTTTGTGAGGATTACATGAACAGCCTTTAAATTTCTTCAATCCCTGCCTGACACACAGTAATTGCTCACAAAATTCTATCTTTACTATCTTAATCTAAATTCGTCTCCAATGTTGACTCATTGTTTGCTTTGTCATAGTGCCCATTTCTTTTGCAAAATATTTAAAATAGAAAAGAAAGTAATCAAAATGATATATATCATAAAATATTTGAAATAACTGCATTCATTTATGTTCCTCTACTCACTGGATGTTTCCACTTGGATACTTAGTAATTGCAGCAAAATACATATCTGTATATTTCCCATTTTCCCTTGCAGTATCTTTCCTACTTTCTATTATTACTTTCAGGTTTTCTTTATATTTCCTGGATTTTCAACTAATCTTATTCAGATCCTTTTCATTCCTCCCAGGCCCTTTCTTCCAAGACTGGCTCTATGTGCTCCTATTTTATGTGGAACATCTACTTTCTTCAAAACAAATTCTCATACTTTTATTAGAACCATTTGTTTATCTTGCTAAATACCTTTTACCAAAATTACCATGCAACATCCAGTCTTTTCTAAGTTTGTTACGTGCCCCTCCCCTCTATCCCACTACTCCACCTAGGGGTTAGGATGAGTGATCTTCTTATTCCTTGGTCTTCAGTGGGCTTTAAACTTACTTTCTGCAGTATTATATTTGAGATTTCCATTCTCCTTTATTGGTGATGAATCCACCTGCTAAAGGCAATACTCTGACTTTGCAATCGTTCAATGTCCAAGAGATGCTCTGGTGTCCTGTCTCCTCAATCATGGCATCCGCTAGTAGCACCAGCTCTTTACTTTTATCATCATTTAAAATTATTCCAGTGCAAGAATACCAAATCTGATATTCTCTCTCACATGGTCACTAAGCAGATTTTGTTATATGCCTACTATATTCAAGTTACTGTGTTAGGCACTGAATAGACAATGAAAAACACTGCACGTCATCTGCCCTACAGTACCAGTCCCATCCTTCGATCTGTCTTGCTTTCCCCTCTTATAGAATGTTCTTTTCATCCTCTTGTCCTCAGTTGCTTAACCCTCATTGTTCATTCAGTCCATTGGCACAGTTCTGCCTGAGTTGACTTAATAGTAAACATGATTAAGCATTTCAGAAATAAAAATATCATAAATGGAGGCTCTGGGCCTTCCAACATGTTCATCTTCTAATCTACTACCCTGGCTTATCCTCCTTAAGGGGGTTTAGGTTATAACCTCTAACCTACATGTTGTTCACAAATTCTGCAAAAAACATGCTTACCTAAAATATAATTCATTCTTTACTTTGGCAATTACATTATACATCACTTATTTGAATATCAAAGGTACAAAATACAGAACAAGATTAAATAATTGGCAGTATAGTATATGACTATGGCTTTATCCCAGATGCAACACAAGGACCCAAGCCTTAGAACTTGGGCACAGGATACAGCAGGACCTGTAGCCAGACTGACATGATTCAGAGTCACTTGGATGAATGGATGAATGGAATTAAGCTTCACAAATTTTCTTCCCTAAAATGAGAACTGTCTTAGAATCTGGCCCACGGAAAGCTCACAGTTTTAGGTGGGTGATTCTGAAGGCTTCTTTATTATCTAATCCACTCAGAGCACAGAGGCTCTTATCCCTTTCTTTATTGCTAATTTTGGCATAAATACATAACAGCTCTTATTACTATGGACTGTTTCATAAAAATATGACTTGTATTCCTATGTAATTGGTATACTTCTGGAAGGCAGACTCTGTATTCAATATTTCCTTTTTTCCTATCCATGTCCAGGGGTACAAAATATGAAATTAATAAATACCTAGTGAGTGATAGAACAAACCGGACTAACAGAATGAACAAAACTCTAAATATTGCTCCACTGGGTTCCCCTTATATGAATCCTTACATTATATCTCCCTTATCAGCAAGTTTATGCACTCCTGCTCATAACATAATTGGAAATAAGTCATTCGTAGAGAAGAAAAAGAACTATGTACAAGATGTATGTTGAAGAGTACATACAATATACAAAAATAAAAACTATAAACAGCCAAGATTCCTTTAGAGAAATCTGGAGAAATTATTGAGAGCTAATTAATGAACTTCTCCATCATACATGTGGAGATTATCTACATTGTGTCATTTCCGAATTATCACTCCTTCAATACTTAGGACCCACAAAGTACTGCTTTCTCTTAATGATTCTCTCCCCACTGTTCACCCCAGTCCAGGGACCATTAACTATCTGTAATAACATTATATAGCAGAAGACTGTGTTTGATTTCCTTTGTATCTTTTCATTTTCATCTTGTACATTTTATCCTGAAAGCAGGTGAAAGACTAAAATAACATTTTCAAACTAAGAGAATATTTTGCTATCCGTATTTTTTCATTACCAGATGTCTCCGTCACCTGGTCTCCAGTGTAACTAAGGAACACAATCAAGTATTCCACCTAACTACACTTCCATCCAAGAGTTCAGTTAGTATGCACAGCTAGTACCTGCAGTGTGTTAGATAACGTCACAATAACATTTAAATGAGCTAAATATGACCAAATGCGATACTCTATAAAAGGAACAAGAAACAACCTAAATTCAATTTTGTCTCCAGTATATCAGCTGAAAACCAAATGGCAGCCAATGCATTTTCCATATGGGCATAACTTTTTGTAATTCTTAACATATTTCAATGAATTTTGGTAAGTGTAAAACTGCCACGGGAATTCAATATACTGAAGAGTATCAAGATCATAGAACTACTAGCTTCCTGCATGATATAGTCACAGCTGGCTGTAGATGTATGCCAAAAATCCATCAACTGATATTAATATCTTGAAAACACTTAACAACTGACGCTCGAGATATTAGCCTTGAAAATAAGACTATTTCATTGATTATCTGAATAATGGAATACAGATGACTATTAATATTTCATATTATATAAACTTTAATAGTAATAAAACAATCAAATTAGAATTCAAAGTTATCCTGAGAAATTGGAGTAGTAGTCACACACAAATGACTACTTTTATTCTAGGAATAAACATGAGCAATGCTGTGGTTACAAAGCAAAAACAAACTAAAGAAAAAAGGAGGAAAAAAACAGACGAAGTGAACATTTATTAACCAAATAACAATGCAGTCAAAAGTATCTATTGAAGAAGCATGTACTTTGTAGCTACACAATTTAAGTCAGGGATATTTTTAAAAGCTGGGATGTGTGATTGGAAGGTGAGGAACTTTGACACTCACAGTCATGTCATAGACTGGCTACCATACTGGCTAGATTTCTGGCCTCTATAATATAAAAGAGGAAATTAAAATAATTTAAAAGAGATGCAACTATAAAGGTAATACTTGTTGAAAATATTCAAGGAATAACTTAAGAGGTTGGTATTATTCATCCTGCAATTAAACGCATAAATATGTAGGATTTCAAATTGTTTTTGTTTTTGGAAATGTGGTGAGAAACTGTTGTTTTCCATTACCATAGAGAGAAAATAAGAAAACATTTTTAAATTTAAGTAAGAATGATTTAAGAAAGAAGCAAAATCTTTCAGAAAAAATATTGCTGTATATTATGATGGCCTGAGGTTTATTCTTCCATAGAAATCATTAAAGGCAGGAGAGATTTTATTTTTTCTCTAGGACTGGTAAGAGTAACCTTGTTTAAAGATCTCACTGTTTGTGACCTCCGAAGGTAATGAGGACCCAGGAGAAATTTGTTTTCAGTCTATAAAAGTAATGTGGTCAGATTAATGGTCAGAGCCGAATGAGAAGTCTAAACACTTTGGACAGGAGGCTGCCAGAGAAACAAGATGTCCTTTGACATTTTCACCTTTAGTTCACCAAGACTTGAAGCAAGTGATATGCTTACTGCTAGCAGATGATTTGAAGATGGCAAGTGTTCATACAGACAAGATTAAAAAGCCATCAGACAATGGGACAGTCTTGGTCCATTCAGGCTGCTATAACAAAATACCATAGACTGGGTGGCTTAGAAAGAACAGAAAGTTGTTTCTTACAGTTCTAGAGATAGGGAAGTTCAACAACAAGGTGCCACAGACTCAGTGTCTGGTGAAGGCCTACTTTCTCATTGAGAAAGTGCCATCTCTCCCTGTTAACCTCTCATGGTGGAAGGAACAAGGGAGCTCCCACATGCCTGTTTTATAAGAATATCAATTTTATTCATGAGGACTTTGCCCTAATGCCTAATCACATCCCAAGGCCCCACTTCCTAATACTATCAGTTTCAGGGGTAGTATTTCTACATATTAATTTTAAGGGAATGCAAATAATGAGTCCACAACAGGGCAATAAATCATCCCCTACCTGCAGAGCCAAATGTGTCATACTGAGTTTTCTCCATCTTGATAAAGTAATGGATGACATAGGGAAATGATGGCTATAAGTAGGTGACGACTACTAAGCCATTGACATCTTGCCTGGTGCTACTGACAGCTGATTTTCTCTCTAAGAATCCTAACTAAGGTTGGTAATTCAAACTGATGAAAAGCAATGAAAGTTGGGAGACCCTGTCCCCTAACTCCTCTTTCTTCTCTTTCATTTGTGGGCAGACAATAGGGGTTAAAAAGATCCTTACATTACGTTAGGATGTACATTGTGAACACACATAGTGTACTCGTCAAGATCGAAGCTTGTAACACACTGGTTTTCTGAACTTCAATGGAAGGTTATATACTATTAAGTCATATCCATACTAGCCTATAAGGGTGAAACCCAAAGTTCAGGTACAAGCAAATAAAAAGTTTTCCAAATAGGAGTTGCAACTTGTGATGGAATTAATACAGTTATTCAGTTTTCAAATAATGGAATGAAATGAAGTAGAATACAATATAATGAAAAGAATAAAATAGAATAGAGTATAATAGAAATCCCACATAGAAAGGCTATGTATTATTCTGTAAAATTGTTGTTTCAGTTATTTATTTGCATTGGGAGGGATGTGGATGCAGGTGTGGATATGCACAAATACAGTGGGTTACAATATGAAATACATTTCTTGCTATGAATTCTGCTATGCAGTTTGAAATCCACTGCTATATTATCAGGGTCTCCAAATTAACAGGATGTCTTTGAGCCCATGCAACACTAAACAGCCATGGGAATAAAGAAAATCATCAAACATCAGATGTTTTTAAGACATTTGGACACTTAACAGCATGTTGACAAAATATCTGAATGTCTAATTGTGTACTCCTCTTCTCTTCTAGATGTTTACTTTAATAAAACATAGCCACGAATTTCGGCTCAGAGGTGTCAATCCTAACAACAGTTTCATTTACATTCAAATTACAAAATGTGCTTATCAAATCTCCTCAACTATTAAATGATTTTCTTCCTGCAAATAAACGAGGAAAAAACGAGAATTAAAAGAAAAATTTTAGCAAATGAATTTGTTAAAGCCAAAGAGAAGTTCAATGCACATATAACCATAAGTTAAACTGATATGTGCAATGGAATATCATTTATAAATGAAGATAATACTCTGATGTGCAAGATATAGAAACTGAGCAGAAATTACCTGACTTCTCTCAGTATCTGTTACATTTTTATCACAGCAGTGTCTAGTTGCAGTCTTTCCCATATTAAGTTATATGAAATCATGCTGATCTATAACTTAAGATCAGCCTGAGTTATAAAGAAGTACATTCTGAGAAGTAGGTTTATTGCTAATGATTTGACAAATCACTGGTGGAGAACTGTTTTTCTGCCTGAGAATTTCTTTAGGTATGCAATAATTTAAACAAAGAAGCAGGCTATTAAAGGAAAAAATAAATATTCTCAAAAAGCCATTATCTAAGTTTAAATCGTGCTTTTCTTCAAAATTCCTAATAAAATTTGGAAAAACAATAAAACAACTTCTTTTCCTCCCGATTCTCATGAATTTAGCATGTAACCTATTGAAATTGCAATTTATTAAATTAGGTGTCATAAGTAATTTGTGAATACTGAATCAATAAGAAAATAACTTTTCTGCTCAGGCCTTGAGATACAGATTGTATGCAATTATTTTTCCTAGTGGCTCAAGGTGGTTGTGAGATGAAGTTGCATTGTCCTAGAAATTCCCATTAGCACTCTAGAACAAATCAGTGAAGGAAGCAGGATTCTCAGCAAAGAATGAATTCGACTAATTTAGAAGTTTCATCTCAAAGACTCTTGTTAAGCTATGTCTCTTGATAAGCTATGAAATGCCAGAACTGAATAAATACAAAAACAAGAACAACAAGAAAATTGAAGTAGTCACTATGTCTAAGCCTGATTTTTAGACCTAAATACAAAAACAAAACTGAAGAACGTAGGATGAATCATAAAACTTCTGCCTAAATTTTTTTTTGCGTGAATAATAAGGCTAGTCTACAATATTTTAGGTTATCAGGTATTTGTGAAATTTTGCACACTCATCTTGTCAAGATCCACCTCAGTAGTTCTTGGAACACAGCACGTTGCCCTGTTGAGAGTAGGTGTTTGATACGAGTTGACCTACTCGTTTTCATATACAAACTATTCTAGATCTTCTGGTTGGTTGTACCAGTTACTACTATGAAAGAAATGTGTGATTTATCTGCGAAAACTTCCTGAAACCTTACTATTCAACACCAAGAGAAATATTTGAGTGCTTTTAAAAAACAACCTGTGGGACAGGTGGGGTGGCTCACACCTGTAATCCAGCCCTTTGGGAGTCCAAGAAAGGCGGATCACAAGGTCAGGAGTTCCACGCCAGCCTGACCAACATGCAAAACCCCATCTCTACTAAAAATACACAAAAAATTAGCCGCGCGTGGTGGCGCACACCTGTGATCCCAGCTACTCAGTAGGCTGAGGCAGGAGAATCGCTTGAACCCCAGAGGCAGAGGTTACAGTGAGCCAAGACAGCGCCACTGCACTCCAGGCTGGGCAAAAGAGCGAGACTCTGCCTCAATAATAATAATAACAACAACAACAACAACAACAACAACAACAACCTGTAAGTAGAATTTCTGCTAAGATGGGAAAACAAATACGAACAAGAGTTCCTGGCTGAGGCAAAGCAGACATTGGGTAAATATTTTCAAGAAAAAGAAAAATGCAGAAAAACTGCTACTAATGGCACTCATGTGCTTCTTCATCCATTTGCCTGGGAGTTCTCTCTATGGTCCAGCCCCTTAGTTTATCCATGCCCCAGGGCTATTGTATAAGGAAGGTTTTATTGTGATTTCTGTGCAAACAGAATAAATCTTAAGAGGGACTAGTAAGCTTGTGTTCTAATGTGCATTTAGGTCAATTTTTATTCAATCTGGACTGGTTCTTCTATTTCTTTAACAAAAATGAAAAAGAGAGATGAGAAAAAAATTTAAGGAGTAGGAAAACACTTGGGATAGGTAAAGCTTGGCAGTATCCCAAGTGGCAGTATTTTCTATAGAACAATTCTATCTCAGTGATACTCTCCAAGCTATTTTATTATCCGTACTAAAAAGCCAGCAAAGGCAGCTGCTGCTCCTCAGACCTTGGCATTCTCTGTGCAGCCTCCCAGCTCCACGCTACCCTGCTGCAGGCCACAGGCACAACTGAGCATGTCCAGCAATATTCCACTGACCTGGAACATATTCTGAGTCTCAGAAGGCAGCCCAGTCTCTATGCACAACTGCGCCGTAGTCCCTGGGTGTACACCACTTTCCTCATCCAGGAAGAGACAAGAAATGAGTACAAACTTCTCAGTTTGTTTTGTCAAATTTGCTCCTAGACTAATCTGAAAATGCTTACATTGTAAATTTTCCCTCTAAATTTTATCGCTGATATTTTAATAAACAAGGAACCTCAAACATCTACAGGGAGAATAAAAAGTTTGACAACTAAAAAATTCACATGCACAGCGCCATGCAAAGGGATATCTACTCAGACCTTGCACGCTGATAATGTTTGATTTCATTGTCGAAAACAGAACTTGACTTGTCTGATTCAGCATGGCAGACAAAGCTACCCCAATAGGTATTGCTTCAGAGGAGACTTGTGATTTGTATTAGCTTTCTAAACACAAGTCCTAGTGACTTATCTCGTAAAGCACTGTCACGTACTTAGGCTGAATTCTATAGAAAACTGGCCCTGACGTGCTTTAAGCAAAAGTTAATTCTTCATAATACAAAGAGATAAAGGGGAGTCCTAGTCAATAGAATGGGACTGGCTACAAACACCAGTAGACTTCTGGGTTTCTATGAAAGACAGCAGCTTCCACTTGCCCTTCTTCTTCCCATCTCTCCTTCCTCACTTCCACCAAAATGTGCAGCTGTTGAAACCCAGAGTCAATTGTGACAAGGGCAGATGCCAAGAACAACAACAGCAAAAATATGTTAATGATGCTGTCAACACTGCCAGTTCTTCAATTCCATTCAATTATCTGTACTTTTCCTCCTGATTTCCATGACTCCAGGACGTTATCAAGTGCTCCATAATTAATCAGGCACCAAGCTAGACTGTGGTAATGAGACTTTATTTACAGCACCCCTCCCCCAAGCTGTTCTCCACCCCTAATTCTCACTCCTACTGTATAATGCCTCTTTCTCTTTTTCCTTCCTGCAGAGGCCATGGGGCTTTTGAAATGATTCCAACAGAAGGAAGAACTCATCCTGATAGATTTAAGGAGAATTAACATATAAGCAATGCCAGTTTCCCACTAGTTATCCATCATGGCTCACCTAAAGATAGGAACTTGCTCTGTTCATAGCAAATGAGTGACTCATAAATCCACTGCCCTTTTTCTCTTCTGCTTCCCATATTCTCAGTCCCACCCTGCCTCACTTTAAGTTCTGTCTGTAATTCACAGTCCCATAACTATTCCCCTTATTTTTATTCAGCCTTGGGCTATTTTTCTTTTCTTTGCCAGTTCCTCATGCTCACACATTTGTAATTATTCATTCCACTTTCCCCTTCCTTTTAATCCATCTATACAGTATTTTCTATTTTACCTAGGTGAAAATTCTTGAGGATTTGTAGTCCCTCTTTGTAGAAGTCTTCCTGTATTCAGTCTTTTGGTAATGTTTTCTCTTTCCTTACAATAACAATTCTCTTTATTTTTAAAAAGTCTGTCTGTTAGGGTTCTTATCTCTAATTCCTTTTCTTCTGGCAAGAGTAGCCAGGAAGAGAGGCTACTATTTAAAAGAAAGCTGTCTTCTACATCATTCTTGGACTCTGATAGTTAGTCATTGCTTCTGCCTTCTGTCTCTGATGAGATGTTTACTGAACACACAACCCCCAATAAGTAGCCTGATAATAATTTAAGTAGAATCTTGCGTTCTCATTCCTTTTTTCAGATGCTCTCAGAACTGAAACAACAAACTCTTACAAATATAGAACAGATTATTCAACTACTACATTTTCACTATCTCTTTATTGTCAATTTTTTTAAAAAGTCATTATCTCTTACTATAATGTAAAAATAAATAATTCAAAATAAAGCTGTTGGAACTTTAAATTATTTTGTGCCTTAAAGAAAATGTGATTTTGGGGACTGAGTCATACAGTAAGCAGCAGCAACTGTTGCTTCTTTGATTATACATTAACCTTCTTTCTGGTATTTCTTGGTTTGTAAAACGTGAGATTGAATTGCACCAGGGATCAGACCCCCTTCTTCTTAGTTACTGATATTTTATTATAGATTAACATCCTTCATTTATTTTCTTGCATCTGACTTAGACCAGATGGCATAATAGTTCCCATGACTATTAAATCATTTGGGATGCAATATTAAATATACCTTTCCCCAAAAGGAACAGACTATAACCAATCAATTTGCTGTAATTCATGAACCAGCCTTGTATAGACAATGTTACAATTCTGCTAAACTTCTTTGTTTCTGCCCATGTAAGTTGAGATCTTTGCTTTAGAGCACTGATCCCATTTATTTGGAATTAGTGTTTCTGGAGTGGCTAGTCTCAAACTTTGTGCTTGAATAAAAACTTGGATTCCAATAGCCTCAAGTATTTCAGCTGGACAATAAGGTATCTAAAATTCATAAAGTTACCCTTAGTACAGTCTTCGCATTAAAAAGATGAGGAAATAGATCAAATAACAACAACAACAACAACAAAGTGATGAGCCAAATCTAAAGTCGCTTGGTTAGGTGATGTAGTTAAGATTTTAACTATATGTTCTTAAATCCTATTCTCGGGCTTTTTAACTACATTCTGGGATGCCACTGTCTGTACAGAATAAATTCACCCCAAAGTCTCATGTTAACTATTATCTTTCTCTCTTCCATATGAGTTATTAAATGGAACCTCATTTAAGAGATTTAGAACAAAAAAGAAATTCAGTTCTCTCTACCAATACACCTATTTTTTTTTAAAAGTGGCCAAAAATATGGTCACTGGTCTGCTAGTCAAATCATGTCCCTAAACAACCTAATATGAACAATCTAACATACTCCTGTCTTTCACAGTCTATGTAACTCCAATATGAAAACAATCTTTAAAATTACATGAAAAGAAAAAGCAGAGAAACCATTCCAAAATTACCAATTTTTATATTCTAATTAGAATATAACTTAGTCATAAGTGTAGGGAGGGTTTGAATATTGATTTTTTTTCTTGAGTTCATTAAGTAATTTTCTTAAGATTTGAACTTCACCCAGCAAACCCTAAAGAAAACTGAAAATAAAACATAACCCCTAATAATTGTATGTGGTTTTTTTCTGGATACAGTAGGTTATCTTCATAGGCAGATAACTGAATTATCTTGGGAAGAGGAAGATACAAATCAAATATCCTAGATAAAAATAAATATTGATTGTTGAATAGAAATTCTTTATTTTAATGTAGTAATCCAATTTTTCAATTATTTATGGCTAGCACTTTTTTGTTCTATTTAAAGAATCTTTGCTTTAAAGGTATCCTAATATTTTGCCATACATACTTGATATATCATCCATCTGAAACTGATGTTAGTGTATAATGTAAAGTATAATTATTGAAGAACTCATAGCCATAACCTGTAAAAGATTTCTAGAAATAAATAGGAAAATGCAGACAATATAAAATCAGACATGAAACTTCAGCAGTTACTTTATAAAAGGGGATATTCAAATACTGATAACACATAAAGTGCTCAAATTCTCTAGTTTCAGAAAAATTCAAACTAGAATCACAAGGTGATACCAACAAGCACCCACCAAAATGTTAAAATAAAATACAAATACTTCAAATGTTGGCAAGGACGTGGACATCCTGATAGTCTTATACATACTGGAGGGAGTATACATTTGTATAATCTGACTAAAAAACTGGCAATAACTAGTAAATTTCAATATATGAACCCTGCAATTTTGCTCTTTTACCAATGGTCATATATACACAGAGTCAACAAAATACATGCATAAGAATGTATGGAGAAACCATATTCATAACATATAACTGGAAATAACCCAAATGTATGCCTACAATAAAATGAGCAAATATAGTATATTTCTACAATGAAATACTATTGAATACATACAACTGGATGAATGATTCCTACAAATGAAATACTGAGCAAAATAATCCAGAAATAAACAGTTTATATCATATAATCTCATGTATATAAATTTCAGAAGCAGACAAAACAAATCCATGCTGCTAGAGAGTGCTTATTCTTGGTGTCTGTGGGGGTACAGTGGCATAGGGTAACTTCTGAAAATTGATACTGTTCCAGTTGTTGATCTGGGTGATACTTACTTATATACTAGTAATTTATGAACTCTTCATACCCATTTTATACTGAAACTAAAAATAATAATAAAATGTAGATTCTACTCTGGCCCTAGTGAAAATTATACATAAGGAAAAACATATTTCATCAGAAAGTGGTTCTAATATTATTATTTGAAGCCTAAAGAAAAAAAAAAGTGAAGAGGTAATATTGAGATTTATAAGAAAATATACATAATTGGTCTTCATCTCTGCCTTCTGGCACACAGCTCTTAAAACCACTAGAATCTCCAAACTAAAAAGCGCCTTTTTGTAGGCCAATAAGAAGACTGATGGCTGGGGGCTTCTGGACAGCATCAGGATGGTAACTGGTTGCCAGGACAACCAATCCTGTAATTAAAGGGTTGAAACTTTCAGACAACTGGAAGTTCGCCACACTCCCAAAACAACTAGGAGGGGAAGAAAGGCTAAAGGCTCTGAGTTAATCATCAATGATTTAATAAATCACGCCTACATAACAAAACCTCCACAGAGAGGTTGATTTGGAGAGTTTTTGGGATAGCTGAATGCACAGAGGTGCCTAGAAGGTAGTGCGCCTGGGGAAGGCATGGAAGCTTTGTGCCTCTTCCCACATTCCTTGCCCTATGCATCTCTCCATCTGACTGGTCAGCTGTATCCTTTGTAAAATCCTTTATAATAAATGGGTAAATGTAAGTGAAGTGTTACCCTGAGATCTGTGAGACACTCTAGCAAATTAAACAAACCCAAGGAGGGGTTCATGGGAACCCCAATTTACAGCAAGTCAGTCAGAAGCACAGGTCACAACCTGCGACTTGCAATTGGCATCTGAAGTGGAGATGGTCCTGTGGGACTGAGGACTTAATCTACCAGATCTGACACTATCTCTGGGTAGATAGTGCCAGAAGTGGGTCAAATTGTAAAACGCCCATCAGGTATCTGCAACAGAATTGGTTGTTTGGTATGTTGGGAGCGAGGGGGAACACATTTTGGTAACGGGAGGTGGGTGCCTGTGTATGAGTAAAGGGTTTCCTTTAGGGAAGGTAAAATTAGAAAAGTAAAATCACCAAATGGTATTTTTAGAATACCTACTAGGTATATATCCATGAATAATGAAGTAAAAACAGATGCCTGACCTCAAGAAAGAGAGGATCTAGATGGGCTTCTGAGGCTCTGAGACAGAGTCTCCCAGAGAAGGAAATAACAAAAATAGGAAATGTAAGTGAAAGTCAGTTTTTGAATACTGTTTTGGATACTCTCCAACTGAGATGCCAGCAAAACATGCAAGTGGAAACATTCAGGATACATTTAGTACTATGGGACAAGACAAAGACTAAGTCAGGACAAGGATCATGAATCTGGAAATCACCTAAACAGAGGCGAGAGTACTTGGGGAAGAAATTGAAGAATACCAGGCTGAGAATCAAACTTGGCACATACGGGCACTTAGTAGGTAAAAGAGGTTAGGGTTGGAGGAGGCAGGAAGGTTGCATGACAACCTGAATGTTAAAGTACATTTACATTATCGTAGACGCTGAAGTAAAGGTAGTCATTTGAACTGTTCCCAAATATCCTGTCTCTCCTGTTGCGTATAAAATAGTACTGCATTTTACTGACACTTTCCAGTTAGAAAGGACCGAGCGATTTGATTTGGCCAATTAAATGTGAACAGCATTAATGTGTGTCACATTTGGGTAGAAGCTCTAAGAAACAGTATAGGACTTGCCAAAATCCTTTCCTACTACCATAGTGACTGTGGAGATTGTGGAAGTTTGTGGTGATTGCAGATGGATTCTCTAGCCACCTGAGTTCTGCAGTGTTTGTTATGTGCACAGTGCCCCAATCCCTAACCTATATTGGCCATGAAGCATGAATGCAAAATAACATTTTCACTGTGTTAAGCCACAATGAACTTTCAGATTTGTTTACTTCCATAATTTAATCTAGGCTAACTTGACTAATGTAAGGATTTTTTCCAGAAACAAGGGATAGTCAATGCTGGCATATGTTGCAGAGAGTTCTAAAAGGTTATAAGGATGGGGAAAATGTACACTGGCTTTGATGAGTAACATATTAGTATTGATCTGAAAGGAAGAAGCTATAGAAAAGCCAGATATAGGTGAAGGGGAGGAAAGCAGCAAATCACACTGCCACGTGTGTACCTATGCAACAATCTTGCATGT